>JANSTX010018596.1:0-16610 GCA_027564355.1 Penthetria funebris
AAATATATATATGGTGCATAACCTCAATGATAGTCTGCCAATGAAGTAACCGACTATCTGCCATATTACGCAACTCATTTTTACCTTCAGGTTGTATTACCGGTAACTGTATCACGATATATGTCGGTAATGGCGTGAGATCGAGGCTAAAAAGATGTTACGTGTTTTTGTCGAATAGTTGCAACATCTTAACAGCAAACTAGATAGCTATGGATTTATGTACCACTCTATTGAAATTTTCAAATGTGTAGCTGAATAATTATGATTGACTATATTTTCCATTTGGTAAAGTCCAATTATATTTATATATGTTCACATTTGATGCATAGCAGAAACGGCAAATTAACATCGTAATACCATTCAATGCCCCATGAGTATTAAGGGTGAAGATGGTAATGTATGTATGTATACAACACTAAATTGTTTTATTTATACCTATGTAATTATTGAATACAGTGAGTATTATTATTCAACGGAATTTTTTGAAGGTATTGTAGAACTTGATGGCTGGAAGTGGATGAAAGTTTTAGTTTTTTTGTTTTTAAATACTTTGATATTCTGAATAGGCTTTTGTACTTTGAATAACCTCACTATAGTTAAAAGTTGTTCATTGTTTCTGGGTCGCCTTATGTTCTATTTATGATGAGTGAAGCAATAATGTAACCTTTGAGTATATAAAGGGAGATATTCTATAGTAATTTTGTAGATACCTAATTAATCAATTCAATTATTAAATTATAAACCAAAACAATTCGTTATTATTTTGCAATAATTGAATAATATATATTGTTTTGGGTTTCTAGTTTTTATAAGTAATTTATTTAAATTAAGAGTGACTATAACGAATATAAACGGTTTGATAATATAAATTTATTAATAATAAAAATAATACATATCCTATAAACAATAAATAAGATAGTCAATAATTAATATGAATGACTGTTTCGAAGAAGGTGAAATCTTATCTGATGATAATTCAGATACTATTCCAATTTTAACTGCAATATCTGATCAAATCAATTCAAATTGTAAACCAATAACTGAAAATTTTATTACAGGTAGTTTATAATAATTTTTTCGTTACATCTTATTCTCAATGTGACACAAATTTACGTTCAGTTAATTTTTTTTTCAACAATTTTCAGTTGACCAGCAAAAAACCCGAAAACATATATTCAGTCAAACAAATGAAGAAAATATAGTTATTAAAAAGAGAGCTAAAAAAGATAAACGACCGAATCGAAGTAAGAAATCACATAAGCCTAATGAACACAATACAAATAAACAAAATCTAGAAATTTTAAAGGTATATTGCATTGTCATATTTATTATATTGATCCCTTCCACGTAATCACATATATGTGGTACATACTCTTCTTACAAACTTCATTGATACTGTCAACTGGTGTGAGACTCTTTATCATGATATCTTTGTTGCCAAAGAGGTGTGCAAATGTGCACTAAGTAGCTCACAGAGTGGTCATCCTTCCTTTGCAATATCAAATATTATATGCAACTGGTTTGCGTAAACCTCGCCGAAAAACTATCAGACCAGTTTTGGGCAGTGGTGCGTCTAAATTAAGAGAATAAAGTCACATATACTGTTTTGACTCGATTTCAAATGGAATACAATATATACTAATTTGGATAATTGAAATAGATGAACTGGGTACTATAAATGTATCTATTACGAATTTGAGAATGGGATAATTTAGTATTAATAACATTTAGAACTTCATGATCACCACAATCTCACTAAAATTTGATTGATTACAACTTAAGTCGCCGACTAAATTCAGTTAAGTTACATATTACAAATATTTATATTATTCATCAATTTGATTTTTGCAGTAACTTGAATAAAAATCGTAAACAATTCGGAAAATTTGCTGTCTACGACATACTTTTTATTTTCATATTTTCATATTCGTCTACAATTTTAGTTACTGACATGTAATTTAGTTTTACTTTAAATATGAAATGCATCTACAATTGTTTGTTTATGATAATGATACATTCACTTTAAAGTTGTATTTTGTCTTTAATGTAAAATATTACAATTGTAATATAATTACAGCATCACAGGGATGTGGATGATAGTGACATTATCTTGAGCTAATAATAATGTTATGATAATATTATAAAAGTCTGTATGTGACTGCGTTACATACTACCATTTCTAAAGTAAGAGCCTTGGTCGAGCGGTAAATCTATTAATTCTAAAAATTTAAAATAAATTGTTTTCTGATACACAAGTATCGATAATGTAATATTTGTAGAAGGTTCTATTTGTTGGCAGATAACGAGTGTTTCTCAATATTTTTAATTTAAGACTTGGAAACGATTTTATTTATTTATATTTTTTTGCAGCCACATCAATAATTTATTTTTTTTATTTATTATTTCATTTAGAAATTTAATCAATACGAAACAGGTCAATTCGATGAATTCGAATTGTTGTGTGTTCGCGGTGCAAGCCCACCATTAATTAAAATTCCTCCTGATTTAGATGATGAAGACCATAAAAACTCATCATTTTCAAATGTTGATTGGAGTTCCTCAGATAATAATAAAATGTCAAATGACCAACGCAATGATTATCGTGAATTAAAAGATTTACATCTTCAAGTCACTAGTAATACTGAATTAGACCAACATTTAAAAGAATCGGAATTATGTTTTAAACATTTATCAGCAAATTGTTGCGATGTAAGTATAATTTATTCAATATTTAACTAAATATGAAATTAACTGTTACAATTAATAATATGTTTCAGACTCAATGTGAAAAATCACATGAAGGACGCTGTCCACGGAAATTACAATTATGTAAATCATTTAGCTTAGGCCATTGTTCGAAATTTACAAATTGTTCATATATGCACAATGAATTCCCATGTAAATATTATTATTTAGGGATACGTGGACATGTACAAAGTAAGTGTAAATTTTCACATGGTAAACCATTGTCAAAGGACATGAAAAAGATTTTATTACATACAATAGAAAATTCGAGAAATGCAAAGGATAATATTTCAAAAATTCCACATAATGAATTAGTACAAATGATGTACAGACAGCATAAAAACTTACTGAGAACATATAATATAAAAGATAGTAATACTTCTATTGATGATAAATCTATGTTACCATCATCACCATCAATAATTAGTAATGTTCAAAATCGATCGTTAAGTAATATGATCAATAATACATCTGTTTGTGAAGATACATCACACGTTTCAAATGTAACTTCTTCTACATCAAATATTATGCCTATTAGTACTGCCAATACAAGTAATTTAAATGTAGTAAATTTTTTAACGCCAGAACAAATGCAAAAACTTAAAGCAAATGGTGTTTTTTTTATTGAACAATTTAAAAATTTAACAATTGCACAATTAATTGATATGAATATAAATGTTAAACAATTATATGATATACAACAGGCTTATACTAATCGTAATATATCAGAAAATTTGGAAATAAATAACGTTGTTGAAGCAACAACAACTTCAACTTCTTCAACTAATGATTCATCATTGATGACAACTGATCTTGAACACAATATTAAATGTGAAAGCAATAAGATGAATTTAGAGAAATTAATGGATACAGATATGCGTATTCCTCCTTGGATTTTACCATCGAATGAATCAAATACTGTAACTATAACAAATCAAAAGTCATTTGTGTCAGATTTATTGCAAATTGCAGTCATACCGACTGCTAAAATTGAATTAGGTAATAATCATTTTACTAAAACACACCAAATTATATATTGATTAAACGATACTTGAATTTGGACAACCTTCCGAATTCCTACATTACTATTTATTTTCATATTCGATGATAAATAAGTTTAATTTTCTTCTCCTGCTCTCGTGCCTTATTCAGGGTCGACCTGATCGATGATAAATACTACTATTGCCGTGATATCACATCATATTAAATTCTTATTATGTAAAGTGATGTGATATTACGACAAAATGATCTATTCATGCACATAAAAAAAACATTATTTATTCTGTTACATGAAATATGAAAGGCCACAATTTCCCATTAAAATCTATAAGGATATTTTTGGATTTACGTTTTTTATCTATATTTTAATACGAGGTGTGGCTATACATTTCTCTTTATTTGCAACATGCATCACTTTTACATAATGTTTTTTTAATTTCAGATAATTCTAAGCTTTTGCCTGTCTATAATAATAATTGTGATGATAACGATAATATTTCTGATAAAGAAGAAGAAGAAGAATTATTTATTGACGAATCGTATGAAGAATCAACCGATAACAATTAGATTATTTTTAAAAATAGGTTGAAGATATAATTTGTGTTTTTGTTTATTTTTGCCACAGAGCACCAGAATACCTTATAGTAGCATACAAATTTAAGAAAAAGATAAAGTGTAATTATATTAATTTGTTTTTGTGAATTGTTTTCACTGATTTCAATCTATACCATTTATTAATAACTTTAATATTATCTAATGCCAGCTGCTCTGCTCATATAATTTGTCAAACCAATCTACATAAATAAATAAAATAAAATAAATAGCCACAATTATACACAAAAATGATATAATTTTGATAATAAATTTATCTTTATTAATGATTCTATCAGTAAAATATTTTCATTATTATCTTGCTTCTTCAATTAGAATATATTTAATTTAATTTCAATCAGTTGCTCGTATATAAAATAGTACAGTATTTCATTTGTTTAAAAAAAAAACTATGGCGGAAAACAGCGGTACAATTGCCTTTAGAAAACGTCCGAAGGGATTTGCAACAAAATCTGTTCATTTTGGATGGGAAGCCGAATATACCAAAGCTGCTGTTAATGGAATTTCAACAAGTACTATATCAATATTAGCTCATCCTGATGATGAAACGGTTGGTTTAACTAGTTATAATCGTTTTGCGCAACATAACAAATTATATATAAAAATACAACTATGATAATTTTATTCAGGATTTTGGAAATTATCGGCAAGGTAATCCAACTAGAACTATTTTACAAAATTGTCTAGCATCATTAGATAATGCCAAGTATGGATTGGCATTTTCAACGGGTATGGGTGCTGAGACAACAATTTTACAATTATTAAAAACTGGTGATCATCTAATTACAACATATGATGGTTACGTAACTGCATCGAAATGTTTTGCAGAAATTGGCAGAAATAATGGAATTGAAGTTGATTTTATTGATATTAATGATTTTGATTTATTAAAGCGTACAATTAAAAGTAATACGAAGGTACGAGTGATTAGATTAGATTTATTTATAGGTTATTTAACTACTTCAAAATAAAGTTAATTTATTTCTCGGCTTACCATTAGATGCTTTGGTTTGAGTCACCATCAAATCCATGTATGAATATTGTTGATATTGAAGGCGTTTGTGAAATTGCACATGCAATTGATCGATGTAACGATGTAAACTCTTTGTTTTACATACTTTTCAAATTGTATAGTATATTATATTATTATTTATAGATTATTGTCGTTGTTGATAATACATTTTTGACACCATATTTTCAACAACCCTTAGAATTGGGTGCTGATATTACAATGTATTCATTGTCTAAATATCATAATGGTCACACAGATGTTACTATGGGTGCTGCAATTACAAATAATCAAGAATTGTATACACGATTAAAAAATTTACAGCGCAGTAAGTATACTTTACCCACTAAATAGCATAACCAAAATTTGAATTTATGATTTTAATTTAATGTTTGTAAAACTAGACTGACTTTTATTAATTTTGATGAAATTTTGAATGAAGTAATGATTATGTTTTATTAAATCACAGTACTTGGAATAATACCGTCACCGTTCGATTGCTATCAAGTTAGACGTAGTTTAAAAACATTACCAATACGTATGCGAGAACATAGCCTGAATTCTTTAAAAATCGCAAAATTTTTGGATACCCATTCAATGATTGAAAATGTATTACATCCGGCACTACCATCACATTCAAATCATGAACTTGCAAAAAAACAAAGTTATGGACACAGTGGTATTATGTCGTTTAGACTTAAAGGTGGATCAGATAATGTAACAAAATTTCTAACATCAACAAAACTGATATTATTGGCAGCTAGTTTTGGTGGCACAGAGTCAGTGATACAAAAGGCGTAAGTAAAATAAATGTATTTTAGTTAAAAAGTATACATGTTTGAGTAAAAAAGAAATAAATATAATATTAATGACTCTTGTCTTGCAATAAGAAATGCGATACCATTCCATTATAGTCATTCCCATTTTAAATGTTGCATACATAAAGTATAAGTGTTCTGCTACTTGTGCCAATGTCTGATACTCTGTAAAAATAATAAATTGCTATTGAAGACTCAATATTAAATTTAATATTAAAAATTACAGAATTACAAAATCTTACAAATGGATACCGACAGATGCAAGAGAACATTTTGGCATGACTGATAACCTTATTCGGCTATCTGTTGGCTTAGAAGATGTCGATGAATTAATCGACGATTTGGATCAGGCTTTAAATTCTTTGAAAATATAATGTAAGTTTCACATGTAGATAAGATACAATTATGTGCAAAATGTGCAGCAAACTGTTCACGAATTTATTCATATTTGAAAATTAAAGCTCAATATAGCTAAATAGACAAATACTTATGCTTGAAATTATTTGTAGTAGTTTTTTAAATCACTTATATTTTACCAATGTTTGAATAAACGTTTTTTTTTAAATTAAAAAAAGATCTTCATTACAAATAACCATGGATAAACATCAGGCTTTTTTGCTAGTAAATTTGTAATGCTATATTTTCAATATGATTAAAAACTAAAAATTTAAATTTAAATTAATATATTAATTATTTTAAATTGATTTACTTGGAATCTTGTGATAAAAATGCCTTCATGTGTTTTTTGGGATGACCTTTGAATTAATTCAAATTGGGCCTATAAAATATTGCCGGAGAAGTGGCATTAATCACTGAATATGCGTCTATGACAAGTACTTTTGTATTGAGCGGTCATCCATTGACCATTACTGTTTTTTAATATTGTAAATTGAATGTAAATTGAAGTTTGATCTATTAAACAGAAATGACAAATAACCGAAATGTCGCCAGGATATATATTATGGATCCAATAACATTTTTTGCAGTTAAATTCGATATTGTGTTTGGTCAGTTTGAAGCATTTATTGACAAATATCTAGAATTGTGACTATCATTAGAAACACTAATCGAGTCTCTTGAATGCGTAACTTTAGATCTATTTATGCCCCGTCATCTGTTGTCAAATGGCTTTCCATATTTAAACTCCTTCACTTTGTCTATTTGATCAGACATTAAGAAAACAATTCCTTTCATCTTTAAAACGTAATTTTTTATATAAATGACATCAAAATAATATTCAATTACAGAACTAAAATAATAACATGCAGTTTTTTATGTAATACGCGTATATCAAATTAACAAACATTTACTAATTAGAAAGTATAATCTTTAAACCGTAAATTTTTTATATGACATCCAAATAATATTCAATTACAGAACTAAAATAACATGCAGTTTTTTATGTAATACGCGTATATCAAATCAACAAACAAACGTATACTAATTAGAATTAGAATAGAGATGAAGTTGATTGAAATAATACTAAACTAAGAATTGTCATCTATAGATTAAGTGGTTTAAACAGGCTTTTGGATACGTAATTGAGCGTTCATTTAATGTTGATGCCCAAATCTATATAAGTTCTATTTCTATTATAATAAAATAAATAAGATATGAAACTAACTGCATAATGATCTCCATCTAATCTAATCTAATAATAATTCTTAAGAACTGTAACTCATCTCATCTTTAGTTTCATGCCACACGGTTGCACAAGCATAAAGTCTATTTTAGTTATATGATCGAAATTTTAGATATTTGATTTTTGTTGTGTTGACTACAGACAGATGCACTGTATGTAACGATAGTGTTTCGTCATATTCATCTTTTCATTTTCAATTTCATTCAAATCCTAGATTGTGTACAACAAAAATATATTTATAATTGTTTTATGGTCAGTTATTTGTTTGAGATAATAACCATAATAACCAAACTCATGAAATCTCATGATATTTTAAGTTGTAAATTTACATTATCCAAAATGAAAATGCTTTGTGTAGAAGTTAAGAAGGAATGGCATGAACGTGGTGCAATTTTTAGAAGTTTTGATATATCTAAAATAAAGATATTTAATAATAACAAAATTCTAACAAATCTATTTTGTTTAAAACCATTTGCCATTGCTTCGTTGGTATTTTTTTCACAAATTGTGATTGTCGCAATTGTATGCTTTACAGCAGTTCCATAATACTTTGATATTGTACTAGGCTAAAAATAGTGCAGCAAATAAATCAACGATTCCAATAAAGAGGTTGATCATATGTTCGTAGTAGCTATACACATAAATATTTTTTATATTACTGCCATTAATATGGTATTGAAATAGCAGATAATATATTTAATGTCGTTTAACAGAATTTGTAAAAGGTCAATATGATAACTATTATATTGCACGTCGTATTCTCTTAATTTTTTTTTAATCTTAAAAATTACCATTAATTTCAATTCATAAATTTAGCTATTAATACAATTTGTCTGGCCATACAACACATATCTTATATAAATTTGTCGTTCTATCTGTGATAACTCGTTTAAAAAGCAAACAAGAGGTTTTGCAACAACAAAGACAATTCATATGGGTCAAGATAGAAATTCAGATTGTATGTCCGCAGTATTACCATTAGCGACAAGTGTTATTTTTACACAAAATGGACCACAAGAATTTAAACTAAATAAAGAATAGCATATATGTGAATAGTTTGTATATGAATTAATTCAAAATTTAACAATATTATGGTAATCCAACACAAAATTGACTTGAAAATTGTGTTAGCTGCCTTAGATAGTAGTAAACATTGTCATTGTCACACAGTTACAACGATGCTATATATTCAAGATTAAGATATCATCAGAATTGTAATATCATTTCTTACTTTCTCCGTTTGATTGCTATCAAATCAATCGAAGTTCAAAAACGCTTCCGATACGTATGGAAAAGCATAGTAGGCAGGCAACAAGCTTAGGTAGTGTGGAAAGTTTGGCTCAATTAACGTAAGGAAAAAAAAATTATAGATATTTGTAAAAAAACTTTTTAAAAATGATTTCCTTTGACGGTTTTAATCTTCTATATAGTTATCTAATGGCTCATGGTTATTTAGAAGCATATCAAAAATTAACGTTGGAAATCACAAGAAATTAAGATAATATATTCCTATTTATGGAAATGATAGGAAGAAGTTTAATATCTTGGAGAGTTAAGATCAACCAATTCTTTAATAGACAGTAGTTCGTCATTATTGCAATAAATTCTTCTTTCTATTTCTGATACGAAAATTGCACTTAACATATATAACATTTTACGAAATATGAAAGTATCTATTTTTCGTTTTACATATAAACATCAATATTATTATTTGTGAACATATTGTGATACTTTCATGTGTATCGATCACATTAATACTACTTCAACTAAGAATAAATTTTTATTGCAATTATTTAATTGGGAAAAATCTATTAACAATAATGCAAAGTTACGATATCTAATGCACAATTGAGAAAATTATTGTTAAATACCTACCAAGTATACATTAACATTTATATTTTTAAAAAATATTAACCTACCTTTTGTCAATGAATCAACTTCTGATATAACAATAATTTTGAATTCACGCTGTCCACTCTGATCCAATTGATAAGTTTGTTTAATACGTTTTATCAGATCAACAACAATGACACGATCATAAATGTCTGATTACTTGGATTCACTTCCATGATAATTACTGCCAATTGTCATAATATAAATTTTACGATTTGATGGAGTAGTAAACTACATTGTTTCATATGCGTTCCGTTCCCGTGCCATATACACGAAGCAAACACATGATAGCGTTTTTGCCACTACCAGATGGTCCGTAAAACATTAAATATGGAAAATCCCCTTGACTTGCAAGATTCTTTAATTGATCTGCTTGAGACTTGTGATAATCCAATTTTGATAATTCTCACGGTCGATATTTATCTACCCATAAAGCCATTTATTTCTTGATGTTCAAATTTTTATTATACTAAATGAACACAACAATCATAAAGTTATTATAATTTAAATTATTATAATAAATATTACAAAATTTGAATACATATTTTCATAAAGAAATATTGTAGGTTATAAAATATTTTATAATGCGCATTGACAATTGGCAAGCTTATAATGCGCTAAAACCATTGAAAATTGGCGGGGAATTGAAAAGGGAAGCCTTTGTATCAATTAAAAGTTTTATTCGATATGCAATATATTTTTTTATTATAATTTACTATTTATTACATAATTAATGATTTATATTCATAAAATACTTACGATAAATACAAAATAGGTCAATTTTTAGTAAAAACGTCTAAAAATACGGCGAATTCGTATACTAAAAATGAACCAAATTCTTCATAGTATATGGTAACACCACTAACGTGACGTTTATTATTTTAAAGTCTATTAAAGAAGCACATTTGTAGCAGGTTTGGTTTGTTTTGAATTTGATTAAAATTGTCCTTTTCTTCTATAAACACATAATTTAAATTGCAAGTAAATAATAACAGAATATATTGAGCATCGTAACGAACGTATGCTTGTGGAATATGAATAAATGAAAACACTTGATGTATTTACTGAAGATAAACTTAAGTTAGTTTTTTTTGTTTACTATCAATTGGCGAATACATGCAACTGCAAGCTGCACATATTTTTTCTTAGAGTTAGATTGAGATACCGAACGTATTGCAGAATCACAATTAGCTTATAAAAACGCAATGAATACATTTCCAAATGTTGATATTATTATAAAAATGTTAGATTTGTGTACTCAATTCATAGATACCGTAGAGTTACAGAAAGAAATGATAAACGATATGATGAAATTATATTCAAATGATGAAAAAGTATGGCTTACTATGGCACAAAAAGAACTTAAAGGTTTCAATTTAACAGCAAAAATGCCAAATATAAATGATAAAAATAATAATATTAATAATATTGACATGGAAATATCAAATGAAACACATTTTTCAAGTAATGATATTAATTCAAATGCTAAGATGATCAAGTTGATGTGAACAGAGTAATAAATAATTGAATTGTGTTTGCAATGTTATCAAATGGCAGTTGAAGTGGTAAGTTGTATCATTTTTAACTGAATTGAGTTTAATTACTGTTTCCTTGGGGAGTATTTATGAACAAAGTTTAATCTTTATAATTATCGGTAATTGTAAGTCGTCATATTACATTCTTCAAGTATTTCCATGGGGGTCAGTTAGGTTTCCCTAATCATCTCGACCTTTACTTCAAGATCATAGGTCGCGAACGAACAATCGCCATTGTTCACTATCTCTGGCTAGTACCTTCACATCACTCCGCCCCTTACACTGGTACTAGATGGTTCTTCTATTACCCTACGGATTCCAGTAAAGTGCGAATTTGCCAATATCAACTTGAGGTCTCAGCTCAGTGTATGACCGACCCAATTCCACTTTCAAATTCTCGTTTAATATTTTTTAGTATGAGTCTTTTTCACGTATTGACGAACACTTTAATTTGTGAGACGATGTTATTCTTCACTTTCCAAGTTTTGCACAACGATACAATAGTACCGATAGACAATTATTATAGTTTTAAAGATACGCAATCTTTGATTATTTACATTATTGACATTGACCTCAAGTGAACATCTCCTTGACGCACTAATTTTCATTAGTTTTGTATTCGAAACACATTTAGACTGACTTGTGAGCTGTATTTCGCAAGTAGTTCTAATTTCACCCTAAAATCTGACTCAGTTTGCGATATAAAACAAATGTCGTCAATGAAGTCGAAATAATTAAGTCGACCGGTTAGACCCCTTCTGATACCATGGCGGTTCAGAGTTTGTTTTTTTTTCATAACCCGCTTCATGACGATTAGGAACACTAATGTTGACAGTACCCATCCAAGTTTTAACAAGTAACGAATAATATATACAATGACGTTTACTTAAAAATAATTCTTAATGTATTCATATGTTATATGCAAGATGTATACCAGGCTTGTTCCTTTCCTATATCCTGTTGCAAAACTGAACTGTCGTGATATGCAGTGATGAAAGAATAATTATGACATTTACGACTTCCATCGAAGTCGTTCCTATGAATTTGAACCTATGAATTTTGTTCTAGTTTTATTGCCACCTGTTTATTCTATTTTCATCAGATCGCAACTGCGTAGATTATTCCTTACTTGTACATTTGTCTGCTGTATTGTGTTTTAAGTCAAAGACCTCAGATCTTTCCGACAATATACTGCTTGTAAAATATGAGATTAGTATTATTATTTATTTTACATAACTGACTAGAGTTTATTCTTATTATAATCTTACAATTATTATTTATATTTTTCATTGCAATAGGTAAACACTGAAAAAATGTAGGATTATGTTTAAAAAAAAAAAAAAGGAACTTGCATAATTAAGAATTGCGAAGAAAATATATTTTTTTTATATATTTTTACCTTAACCTATACAATAATATTAATATTATAATGTTTATTAGAACCTCCGTATCATGATGATATACATACAATTAATTATGTTTTCTAACTTGCAAAAAAACTTGAACTTGCAAAAAAAAAGTTATGAACACAGTGGTATTATGTCGTTTAGAATTAAAGGTCGATCAGATAATGTAACAAAATTTCTAACATCTACAAAACTGATATTATTGGCAGCTAGTTTTGGTGGCACAGAGTCAGTGATACAAAAGACGTAAGTAAAATAAATGTATTTTAGTTAAAAAGTATACATGTTTGAGTAAAAAGAAATAAATATAATATTAATGACTCTTGTCTTGCAATAAGAAATGCGATACCATTCCATTATAGTCATTCCAATTTTAAATGTTGCATACATAAAGTATAAGTGTACTAAATAGCTAATCCAGACTCAATATTAAATTTAATATTAAAAATTTCAAATTCCAAAATCTTACAAATGGATACCGATAGATGCAAGAGAACATTTTGGCATGACTGATAACCTTATTCGGCTATCTGTTGGCTTAGAAGATGTCGACGAATTAATCGACGATTTGGATCAAGTTCTAAATTCTTTGAAAAGATAATGTAAGTTTCACATGTAGATAAGATACAATTTTGTGCAAAATGTGCAGCAAACTGTTCACAAATTTATTCATTTTTGAGAATTAAAACTCACAAAACGAAAGTCATTTTTGTTCAATTTTCTACCTTAAATAGAAAAATAATTATGCATGTAATTTATTGTAGTAGTGTTTTAAATCACTTATATTTAGAATAAGCGTTTTTTAAATTAAATAAAGATCTTCATTACCAATAACTACAGATAAACATTCATGGTTATTACTAACATGGCTTTTTTGCCAGTAAATTTGTAATACTACATTTGCAAGATGATTAAAAACTAGATAAATTTAAATTTAAATTAAAATAATAATAATATTTAGGATCAGTTATCACAACATCGAATACATATTGCGATTGGATAAAATTTCTGATTATTATGTTCGTGAATAATGTCACCAAAAGTTAAGGGACAAGTGGAAACTGCCACTCAACTGACTATAACTTACGGTTCTGATTATTTGATCTATTACACAAGTACCATGTACAGAAATGACAAATATCCGAAATATCGCCAGAATATATCTGCCAGAGTATTCACGTTCTCGATATTGTGTTTGGTCAGTCCGAAACATTTTTGCCAAATATCTAGTATTGTGACTATAATTAGAAACACTTATCGAGCCTCTTAAATGCGTAACTTTAATACACCATCATCTGTTGTCAAATGGCTTTCCATATATTTGAAGTCCTTCACTTAATCCATTTAATCAGACATTAAGAAAACGAGACACCAACGCTTACCAATTCCTAATTTTTCGTCTTTGAAACGTAAATGTTTTATACAAATGACATCCAAATAGTATTTAATTACAGAACTAAAATGATAACATATCAGAGGTTGATCATATGTTCGTAGTAGCTATAGTAAATATTGTTTTATATTGCTGTCATTAATATAGTATTTAAATAGCAGATAATATTTAATCTCTTTTAACGTAATTTGTAAAAGGTCAATATGATAACTAATACGTCGCATTCTCTTTTTTTTTTTGAATCTTTAAAAATACCATTAATTTCAATTCTTAAATTTAGTTATTAATACAATTTCTGTCTGAACATACAACACATATCTTATATAAATTTGTCGCTCTATCTGTGAACATGAATATAAATAACTCGTTTAAAAAGCAAACAAGAGGTTTTGCAACAAAGGCAATTCATGTTGGTCAAGACAGAAATTTAGATTGTATGTCCGCAGTATTACCATTAGTGACAAGTGTTATTTTTAAACAAACTGGACCACAAGAATTTGAAGTAAATAAAGAATAGCATATATGTGAATAGTTTCTATATAAATTAATTGAAAATTTAGCAATATGATTATGGACGCAGTGGTAATCCAACACGAAATTCACTAGAAAGTTGTGTAGCTGCATTAGATAATGGTAAACATTGTTTAACATATGCGTCTGGAATGGGAGCGGTAACTTCAATTGCGCATTTGTTTACAATTGGTGATCATATTATAATGTCCAATAGTTTATTTTGTGGTACGTTACGTTTCTTTTCTGAAATTGCTATTGGATTGGATGTCGAATTCATTGATGTGGATAATATATTGATTCTAAAGGAAACCATCAGGAACAATACAAAAGTAAATCATTTTATTTGGTCAAGAGATATAAAAATTGATTCTTTTTTCCATATGTTTAGATGATTTGGATTGAATCACCCACAAATCCTTGTCTGAATATAATTGATATTGAAGCTGTAGCAAATGCAGTTCATGATTATAATCCAAATGTAAGTTGTTATATGCATACTGAACATTTAGATATAATAGTTCAAGCCAATAGGTTTGTAATATAGTTATTTGAGCTCGGAGACTTTGGATGTATTAAATTCAACCAATAACATTATTATTATTATTATGTCTAAATACTAGCGATATGAAGTGATATGATCACAATTTTTTTAATAAAGCTTCTGAAGTGTAATCTTAGAAGTAATGGGATTGACGATACTGTTTAGAACTAGTTCGTCAGGTATTTCGTTACCATCAATATTTGATTGACCAGATCAACTAAATGTTTCACAATATATGTATTGGAAACGGCAAATTACAATTGTATTTTATAATAATACTCCACCGGACTTCTGTAGTTGCATAAAGAGTAATTTGGAATATCTACTAAACTGATTGACACTCACATCCGCTCTCTTTTTATTAAATTCTAATAACCTTTACTTTTATTTATCAATATGAAAATTCCATTTTTTAGCACTTCTGAACATTTCATTGTATTTTATATTTAAAATATATACATTTTCACAAATATTAAATAGATACTTTTAATTGTTGATAACACATTCTTGTCATCATATTTTCAACGACCGTTGGAATTGGGAGCCGATATTGTTTTATACTCACTGACAAAATACATGAATGGTCACACCGATGTTATAATGGGTGCCGTAGTAACAAACAATGATGCTGTACATTCAAGATTAAGATATTATCAGAATTGTAATATCATTTATTGAAATTTTAGGTTTATTTGATTGTTCATTTTATGAATGTCACTATTTTTTGTTCATACATATTTAGTACTTGGTATTATTCCGTCTCCATTTGACTGCTATCAAATCAATCGAAGTTTAAAAACGCTTCCGATACGTATGGAAAAGCATAGTAGAAATTCTATTCTTATAGCAAAATATCTTGAAAATCATCCAATGATTGAATTAGTTCTACATCCTGGACTTGAATCTCATCCACAACACCAGTTGGCATTACGACAAAGTTATGGTCACAGTGGTATGTTATCATTTAAAATCAAAGGTAATATAAGCGAGGTAAGAAGTTTTTTAAAATCATTAAAATTGATTACGCTGTCAACAAGCTTAGGTAGTGTGGAAAGTTTGGCTCAATTACCGTAAGGAAAAAAATTATAGATATTTATAACAAAATTTTTTAAAAATAATTTCCGTTGAACGGTTTTAATCTTCTATATAGTTATCTAATGACTCATGGTTATTTAGAAGAACATCAAAAATTAAAATTGGGAATCACAAGAAATTTAATTCGATTATCCGTTGGATTAGAAGATGTTGCTGATATTATTAAAGATTTAGATCAGGCCTTAAAATGTTTGAAATAAAAATGATGCATTAATTTTGATAAAGCAAATTTATTTTATTATTAAAAAGTGTATTTTATTAAATTGAGTACTAGAGAGTACACCATCATATTATCAACTTTTAATTTCAATTACCATCAATATTTACCATCATATGTTTTCAATTTTATTATAACTCATTAAATGCAAGATGAATGGACACTGAAAGTATTCATAAAATACATCTATTG
>JANSTX010018607.1:0-16601 GCA_027564355.1 Penthetria funebris
AAATAATCTCTATCTTGTATACATAAACGATAAATTGGAAAACTGTATTCAATATCTGTGACAAATTTAACTTCATTGGATTCGTCATCATCATAATCAAAACTACGAGTATAATTTTGATTTTGTATATCTTCTTGGTCGGAATAATTTATGGAATCTTTTGAATTCAATGATTGACGACTTCTTTCAGCAGAGAATCGTTTTCGTTTCGATTGATGTGGTGGATCGAATAATGTTGTACGTGAATGTCTTGGCCGTTTTGGTGGACGAATTGGTGGTTTTGGTGGACGTTGAAAATTGACACGATTACCCTTACTATTCCATAATCCTTGTTTCCATGTATTAACAAGTGATCCTATATTATTATTATTATATATATATATATAATATTGAAATAATTTTAAATTAATATTTTATTGTACAATTAAATTACCATGAAGTCCATGAATAAATATAACATCAGCACGTATTGGTGTTCCATGCGGTGGTTCGGCTAATATATTTAATACTACTGATTTTTCTGGTGTTTCATCAATCATTTGGTGTCTTTGTTGACCCAAAAGTCTTGGAATCGATTCCGTATTTGAATCGCGTTTAATTTTCATAATTTTTAATAGTGGATCAATTTTATACACGACTATAAATTTAATTTAAATTTGTAGAATAAAAATATTTTTTAAATTTTAAAAATCAAAAAAAGAAAACATTCGTACACATATGTGGAGAGAGGATATATATATACGATTAAATTACCTTGAACTGAAGAAAGGCTTAAGGATAAAGTATTTACAGCATATGCAAGTAAATTAGTAAACATTTGTTTACTGGCTCTAAGATTTTTAATTGATTGTATTACACTAATGCCACGAATTCCTTGCCATCCTTGTGCAACCTTATTCACAACTGGTAATATTAATCTAATTAGCACTCCAACAGCTACTCGCATTCGATTATTTTGAGAACTATATATTAAAATAAAAGTTTCAAATTAGAATATAAATTATTATTATAATAATATTATTTATGCATATAGAAAGATATATATAGTTCGAAGACACCCTCAATAAGAAGCTAATATATGATAGTGAATTATCTGGTTAGATGTATCTATATAAGAACACGACATGTATATGTAACGTTAAAGTATAGACGTATTTTAAATAAATATAGTATTTTGATCAAAACGTATATAGACATGTTATCCGGTAAATTCAATTGATTTTTGCCGCTAGAGATCACACAAAAATTTTACTATAAGATCACATAAATATTATCATGAAATTACATAAGCATTACCGTGAGATCACATAAAGTAGTCTTACGAGTGTCCGTGCCCAAAAAAAGAAAATTAAATCACAGCACGAAGGAACGTCTTTTTGTATCGAGCCTTAATGAATAGTTTTCTTTTTCAATTACAATGAATATAAATAAGGAAATATGTTTTGGGATTCATAAGTTTTATGGATTTACAATTTTTTTTAATATTTTTCAGAGAAATATAAACTTCTCAGATTTACACCTATACTTTAATTAATTTTAATATTAAATGAACTTTGTAAATAATTTAAATAACGTTATTGAACAACATTTATACAAAATTCAAATTTGAACATATACAATGCAATCATGGTTTAATTTATAGCAAATTCATTCATAATTAATGCAGCCTCGCAGCTATTAAACTAAATTTTTTTAGAATTTTTGCGAATGTCGGGTTCTTCATAAGCGTCTCGCAATTCATCTATCTAATCTGGAAGTCGATTGCGACGGATTGTCATATATAGTTTATCATTTATATTTTTTATGATTAAAAATCAATGAATTACGTTACATGAATTTATGGAAATGCGATTTTGTTGTGTATATCTATTTTTAAAAAGATTATCATATGCAAATGGGTATTATAATGCTATTAAAAAAATTGGTTGCCAGTAGATTTCTAAGAAAAAGTATATATTAATTTTAATACGCTATATGCAACATAACGTGACAGTTTATCAAATTATTTTCATACCAGTTTCGAGTATCTTATATGCAATTGTATGGTATTGCACAATTGCACAATATATCGGGAAAAAATATTATTTCTGGAATGACGTACTGTTTTTATATCATTTATACACGCACACATGGAATGCGAGAATATTACAACGATTAATAATTGAAAACCAAAACAAATATTTTTAGTAAAAACAGAAAACTTTATTCATTTAAGATATAGAAAATAGAAGACACAAATTGCATTACTTCACATGTGAATTTAATCAAATTACGTTGATAACACGATAGTGCATTATATTAAAATATATACGCGTACATATATTAATATACCTTGAAAAAGGAAAACCCATTTCAATATATTACTGTGAAAAGCAATACAATGGGAAATCGATATTAAGAAATTAAAACTATTTTCTATAAATGCATTATATAAGTAAATATGCAACAATAAAAATGCACACACTCTACACTACCATTTGACATTGAAAGTTCAAACAATGTTTTTAATATAATGTTTTTAATATTTCGTTTAAAAGAATTTGAAGAAATTCATTAATTTAAAATGTTGTCGAATTAGTGCTCATATATACTAAGTACATTAACATAGTAATTAATTTTGGTTTCCAGCTAGCATTTTGTAACAATACAAAATAATTTAACGATTAGAAACGTTATGCCCATTCCTGCTAAAAACTATAAAATCTATATTTTATATCCAACATAATACGAGTGTCATCCATATGACATAACCTATTAATGATGTGTGCCTCAAAAATATCTACTTTGAAAGTTTATCTAAATGAGATGAAAATATACAAAGTTTGTGGAAACCAGAAAAATATTTGCGAGTTGTATGTTCTACAGTGAGCTTTTTATTTCTCCTGATAATATCACTCCTCGTTCCCAGAGTAGTGACTATATACATTTGTTAGGGGATGTATCCACGACAAAAACTATATTAGAATTTATTGTACAAATACCCTGTTTACCCCTCAGAGGGGATACACATTTTCGGTAGACCTTCAGCAAAATGTCAATAACAACAAAAGTTGAATTCATAAAGATGAAATGAAGAATATGTATATTTGTGTAAAGAATCCCTCTATAGGGTTATGTTAAAATGATATTTTAAAAAAATTATTAAAGTTAAAGAAAAATTTAAAAACCTCGAAAAATTGGGAAAAAAAATACATCTTCGTTCGTCCATCCCGCCACTGCTATGTAATAATTTTTTTTTTACTTTGATTCAAGTTATATGCAAGATATACGTGAATAACATATAGAACTCGGTTAAAATAATATTTTTAAAAAGTTATTAAGGGTAGAAAAAAAAATTCGCGAAAAATTTTAAAACAAAGTACATATTTTTCGGCCTTCCGCACTCTTCTATATATTAGTTAAGACAGATCATATTCTGTAAGCTTTATTTAAGTTAGATTGAAAACAATCCTTATTTACTACTTTCAATTATACACATATTGTTTTTTAAGTGTACAACTCAAATGTGTTATTGTAATAAATGGGTCTATTTTTTTTCTACGACATTGTTTTAGCAACATGTACTTAGCTAGGTTTTCAGCGTAAAAATTCCTTTCGACTACCTAATAAATTTTGGTTAATTTTGTAGCATTCCACAAAGTTTTAATATGGTTGGTATTGTATGCTTCAGTAATTTGATCTTAAAATTTTTTTGTATGATTAACAGTTGTATGCCTGTATCCCATTTCATTTATCTTGCAAACGTTTTCCAACAATCTGACACAATGTTATTTTCTCACTGTTCGATTATTGGTAAGAGCATATCACTCGATCCCTTTTCTCTATTGGTATCATAAGTTATTGTCCGTCCATATGATGACCATTATTGTATTTCCATTTCTCAAATTTGGATGCATATATTTTTACAGTAATACCAGCATTACCCAATTTATATATATAAAGTTATATATTACTATATATTCATATATGAAGTGACAAAAATACAACAATAATCGTGTTATCTTTGGTGTGCAACATGAATAGATGACCGGTCATGCATTGAATATATCGGTTGAGTATGATGTATAAGTCCACTTACGATTACAAGTCGGTAAAAACCGTACACAATCTGTAAATTTAAGTATCTAACACATATTATTTGTTGGGATGGAATCAAGTTACTAGAGTGACTGGGCACTCTATCCACCATCCCATATTTACATATATGATCCTATAAATTATGGTTATTTTGTGAACATTCACAAAAAATCTACTTTTAGCACTTTAATATATGGATTATAAATCTTACTATCTTTCAATCGTACTCATAATAAATTC
This sequence comes from Penthetria funebris, assembly GCA_027564355.1. Lineage (NCBI taxonomy): Eukaryota > Metazoa > Arthropoda > Insecta > Diptera > Pleciidae > Penthetria > Penthetria funebris. Next base: position 4,318 of record JANSTX010018607.1, read on the forward strand.
CATATTTGTTTATTAACTTTAAAATGATTACTAAGATAAAATAAGTATTTAAAATAGATAATATATTCACCTATATGTATATATGTTACTTGATATATATGACAATAAAATAAATTTATATTTTCGTATATTAAAGACATACATCTAGATTATCGCAAGACAGCTATTATCATTTTATTTCATTTCATTTATTATGATGCATACTTGTATATACTAATGATATACTGACTTATGAATATGTAGATATTCAGTACTTACTTTTAACCTCTACTACCCAATATTATACAACTTATTAGTATCTCAGCAGAGACTGATAATAAGTTAAAAGTTTATACATATACCAGAATGTACTTATCTACAGGAACTAGTGAAATATCAAGCATATATAACACTAATAATTCTTATCAGCTAATTCCTTATATGATATCACAGCATGATGTAATTTCTATCACATTTTTGTGGAATTGCGCTGGCTGACGTTGGGTACGACGGAAGATAATGATTGGTTTCTAAACCAATCTTTATTTCTTCATATGTATTGTAGCTACGTATTTTAACTTGTCTTAACATACATATATTAACTGAATATCTAATTTAGAGATAATGTGTATCTAGTATGACTAACATGCTGTTATACAGTAACAGATCGTTACTTTCTAGGCAATCACAATCTTTCAACAAACTACTTATAAATAGCATATTTAGCCTTAGGTTTTAAATATGGAAAAATTATATTAAAAAAGCCATTTACATAAATGTTATATTTACACTGAAATTATTGTAACCACCACACTTATGTTTTCGAATAAAACTAAAATAAGAAAATAAAGAATAAGATAACTGATAATTAGGATATTGTTGGATATGATTAAATTTTTATTAAAATTGAAACTTTTCGATTAATCATAATAGTATTTTATTGGTCTATAATATACTGTATTATATATGTATTTATTAATATTTAGCTTACCTATCAATAAATAGAATACTATTTTCGTCCTTAGGTAAAACTGTAGTTGAACTCTCATCACCTATTCTATGATTTTTATAAGTATTATCATTGATTAGACTAAAGTCTTGGTTTTTATCACTTTCAATTAATTTTAATTCCATTTTTAATTATTTGTAATATTAAATTAATCACAATTCCATTATCAATTATTCACCTGTTTACATATAACATAACGATTAGCATTGCCACTATGACTTTTTATATTCCAGTGTCATTTACTATATACGAGTGACTTGTTGGTTGTGAAATAAATGACCTATAAATAAAAAAAAAATATGCTTATTGAAATAGATGATTATTGGCATTTTGAGTTTACTCGTATGCTAAAGTGAGTATATTAAATTCAATAGTCAGCAATTGACAATTTTAATCAATTAAGAATCATTTCTTAATTTATGATTGAAATGCAAATACACTAAATACGACTATATATATACATATATAGTAACTATAGTCAGTTACTATATTAATAAAACGATAAAACGTTCTGAACGAAGAGAGCATATGAAAGACACAAATACTTTTACGATTATATATCAACTCAACTTATTTTAGATCCTCGGCATTCATATAATGTTCTTGATCTTAAGATCGTATGTACATTAGTTTCATCGCGATAAAGCAAATCTAATAAAGTGATCATCATCATCATCACGTCGACCTCTATACCAAAATGGGACCAATTTCTATTATGCCATAAAACATTTAGTGTTATCGAAAATAATTTAAAAAAAATATTCATTTCAGTTATAGTTGATTAGAATATTAAAAATAATTCTGTAGAATGGTGCATAAATAACCAGCTACCTATAGTTTAATGCTGAGACAAATACTTTGTTCTTTTAACTAAGATCACACAACCTAGGACATGACATAAATTGATATTAAATAATCGATAACACTACGTAGAACTAGATACTGTTGGTCTCTTACAGCTATATCTATGTTATATAGATGATAGATGCGGTGATTCAAAAAAATGTCTTATCTACAAATAAAGACATTCCTTAATAAATTGAACATAATTGTTTGCTAATTTATATTTCATACTAAAATTACGAAACATATTTGAATTTTCATTAATTTACTAGGATAATACTTAGCGTAAATATAAATATATGTCGCTATAATTGCATTATAATAAAATCAAAATCAACACTAGTTAATGAAATGACTGATTCTTCAATGCATTATATATTAGTCAAGCCAAATTTGAGCATTATATATTAGTCAAGTCAAAATTTAGCATTATATATTAGTCAAGTCCAAATCTAAATATACTGTTCCATAGACGGTGAGAATTAAGTACAGAATTCAATTGAGAAAACGGATTAGCAAAATCAATTTATATATTATTGACAGTAATATAAAGAAGTCGGTAACCTCTGAAGCTAACTATGTACCAAATACCTATGCAAAGGTGATGATTGCAGCTCACGTGGGAATATAATATAATAACTATTATATAATATTGAATTTTTTTTTTTGAATTTACCACAAACGAACACAAGCAGAGTAGTTGATGTTTCAAGGAAACATCAAATTAAAGTACAATATTGGTTTAATATTATTACACAACTTCCCTGTCCGTTCTAAATAATAACGGTTCCTAATAGTTATATGATCTCTAGTATCCAATTATTTCATGTTGTGTCTAAAGAAACGACATAACACATTCTCTGAGTATTGTATTGAAAAAAAATTAATATATAAATGGTCAAAAGGCTACGTAACAATTGTTGTATTTTAAAAATAATATATAAGATTATATGAGCGGATGTACCCCTCAAAAATTTTTCCTTACTACGCCCATGTGAATGTATAAATTTTGTTTTATATCGACGCCATTTATAAAATTCAATTCATAAAATAAGGGATTCCCTCAAGGTCGTTTGGTGAATTGTTTTGTTAGAATATATTTATAGTATTAGAGACAAATCACAGAATTTTTATTTATTATGTATTTTAGGCAACGTGCAAATAGTTTTACAAAAATTTAAATTCAAACTTAATTATTTTTAACACATAAGAGAAGTTTTGTCATATTTTTGTAAATATATTAGACATTCTCCTTATGCAATGGTCACTAAAAACATATTCGCCCCTATAACTACGAACGTCTAACAGAGAATTTCGCCATCTTTTACTAATAGTTATATGTTCTCTAGTACTCAGTTCCATCCAATTATTTTATGTCCTGTCTAAAGAAACGTCTAAATAATAAGATAAAAACAGCTTAGCAGAATTATGTTCTAAAGCGATTTCCTAGCATAACAGTACATCATTGTAACAGAATATCATTGTAGACAAAATTTATTTAAGTAAATTTATCACTGAATTAACCTGGGTTGACAAATCCCTTTCTTAATGAATGTGTTGCGGTTGAAATAATATCATTCGTTTGGAACTATAGGTTAATATATGATCTCTTCTGACATAACGGATGATATAATTTTTCACTTCACTTTTCACCGGACTTATTTATCAATATCAATACGACTTACTAAATACTGAATTCATAAAATTACAATTTCTAAATTGTCACATTTTACCAGTAATTTAAGTATTTTGATTGATTCCATTTTGGGTGAGGATTTAGAAGGTCAAGCAGAGCAAATGCATGCGTCATTAAATGACTTTTATTAGTTACTTTGTAACAGAGTATATTGATTTTTTTGAAGCAAGGCACAATGATTATTAAAAAAATAAATTAATCTCAGTGAATTACTGCATTTTGTAATTTAATTATGTAAAACCAGTATTATTTATTTATGAGTCACATAAATATTTGCGTTTAATGAAGACCATAAAATATAAATTCAAAATATATACTCGTATACATAGTTATGAAGTAATTTATAAGGTGCATGATTACCTGTCTTTAACTGTATATTTAAAGATAGCACTATATTATAAAATTATGTGTTCCTGATACAAATATTAAAAATTCGTTTAATTAATGCTTTATTTTCTTAATTCTAAAAATCTGTAACAGGAGAGTGTAATTTTCAGTAGATATAGGTTTTGAAAAGAATAATTTTAAGCAAATATAGATTTTAGACAAAAATATCTCATGTATGGTTACATATATAGATTCGATGGAAACAAGTTTCGTAGTCGGTTATATATATAGATTCGGTGAAAAAATATATGATAGACTATTAGATATATATTTATATATAAACACAGAATTTTGGGAAATAGAAACATGTAGTTGTTCAGCTATAGATTGGAATAATTTTGTAAATTGATGTCAAAACTTCAATTTATAGTTGTTTTATTTAACATTTTCTGATTCATACATATTAAAAACATGAATATAACATCGTAAAATGTCGCCCTATGCTACCGTCTAGTGTAAAGGTCAAGATAAAGATAGGTAGTCTTGAACAGTCACTTTCGAACTGACCGTAACTTTAACATACTCATCCTTACTAAATTATTGTTACTTTATATATATGTTATGCCTAAAAACATACCAATGTTAAAGTTCCAATAATATAATAATAATTAAAGTATGTATATGTTAATTCATATCCGGATTCAATTACAATAGAAGCACAATCTTTCATTATATTTTATTAAATATTAAAAATATACGTAACTATTAATACAATTGTATAATATAAATAAAACTTTATATAATATCAAAGCATAATTATTTAATATTGTTTGCAATATGAGTTTGCTTCTTCTATTTTTAGGTCAATTAATTTTATCTATATATTTTATTATTTCCCTTTATCAGAAACGCTAAATTATCGTTGAATTCTTTTATTTGTTTTTACAAATTATAACTATGAGTGTCCAACACTGGCAAAGACGCACGATTGAAATTAATACATTCATTTTTTGTTTCTTCTTTTTTACTTTCTGGTACTAATGATTCCCCAACTCAAGATTTGTTATATATTTTTGAATTTTTCTTTTTTCGACCTTGATTAAATCTCACTTTGTCATTGGATGTGATTTGAACTCCAGTCTGTGTTGTGGCAGACAGTCCATCTAGAATAATGTAGTTGGTCGTTCAAAGGAAAAGTTTTGAATTTTCAAACAACAATATTTTTAATAATATTGTTAATCTTCTTCTTCAACTTCCGTTTCATTCTTGCCTTATTCGTTATTCAGGATCGCAATCTACTTCTTCATAATTTTCAGTTGACAATAATATAGTGCTCAATTCATAAGTTGAAATTTTGCATTCTTTTTTGGTATGGAGAAGTAGCAAGTTTAGTATTTTATTTTTCAAATATTGACCATTGTGGTGCTTTTTAGTATACAAATGCTGGATTTTATTACCAGTCGTGGTAGCGCAGTGGTTAAAGCACTAGACTAGAATGGCGGTAGACCGGAGTTCAAGCTCTCACTGTAGACAAAATTTACAAAAACGAATTGTAAATTGTAAATTTATCATTTTGTGACTTAACCAGAGGTTGAAAAATTATCGAAAGATAAAGACTATTTGGGTCAAACTGGCCTTGGTCGTTAAAGAAAAAATAAATAATAATAATAATGGATTTATTTTTGGTAGTCATAGTAATTGAGTTGCCTTAGATACCATAAATTTTCTAGATGTTTATCGGTCACTTTATTCATCACTATGTAGACTTTAGTGTATACACTATATAGCGGAACTTTTAAGTAATTTTTACATGAAGAACCAAAATAATATAGAATTACTACAAATATATAAAAATAATATTATATGAAACAAATTAAACCGTATATCTAACAAATGAAACAATTTAAGTTTATTTTTGTTTAGTATAAATAACGTTTTAATAAAATGTGCAATCTGCAAATATTACGTTGCATCTTGCATCTGTTTTCATATCTATAGGTGCATGTAATGATTTACATATAGTTTAATATAAACAACCACGTCGTTCTCAATTGTAGTTGCAAAATACGAGTAAACAAATTGAATACAAAATAATTATATTCATACTTAAAAATTAAATAAAATAGGTATATTATATGATATTATATGATAATTGTAATTATATAGAAGGTCTAGATTAAAATATACAACGTATGTGAAACGTGAAACTCTTCTCATTACAGGAAAATCGAAGTATCATATCTGGATCACGGCATTGGACTCAGTTTATTCTTAAGTGTCTTAAATGAAAAGCGTAGTCTTGTCGTTATAATAAAACAGTTATTTGAGTTTACATTTGATGTAACACAAAATTAATATCATAATATCCGCCCTATGTGCCCTATGTGCCCTTGAGGCGACAAAGTTAAGAATATTAGTAAAGGCTGGAGAAAATTGCTGTTCGATATACACTGGATGAAAGAATGGTTCACTTGTGTTCCAAGTAATATTTACAGTTATTCTGATGATAATGAATACCGTTCGCAAAATATTACGGAAGACATACAACTAGCCGTCGTCATAGATTCATTGATATGATGTAATATATATTATAGCAATTCTTTCCGGATGTATTCTACTATTTCAATTTGAGTGGCAAAGGCGTCAATGACGAATGTCTAAATCAAATATAGTAATAGTAATACATATATGGTATTATTGATATATAGAACAATGTATTAATACCAAGTTAACTAAAATAATTCAGAGTCAAAGTGTGTAAATGTTGTAAATGGAATTTTAAGAGAAAAGAATAAAATAAATAAACAATTAATTAAATATAAATGGAATTGGGCTGTTTACAGGCCTATATCGAACAATGTCCTCATATAGATATATGGTTGATATAAAATGAGTTGACGCCTAAGATTACCTAAAAACCGTGCGAAATAAATGCAAATTTATATTATATTTATATTTTGCAAACAGAATAATATGCAACTAATACCTTCATATATAATAATACAAAAATAACAATCCTAAGACATTCAGGGAGGCATCTATGACTTTTATCCATTTTACGTGATATATTATAGATAAAACTCAAAATATAGCATAGTACAATATAATAGTAATAGTAATGACTAATGAGATAAGATCGCTCTCAATTAATTAGTTGTAATGCCGTCTTCATGACTAATATTACGATGCATATCCTTATGCAAGATAATAAATAATTTTAAAAAGAAAATATTAACGGGTAATTAATTAGACGTTTAGAACTAGCTAATTTTGACGATAACACAGCACATTATTAGGTACAGTTTTCCAGAAATTAACTGTTCAAATAAATTACATATAGAAATTATGCTTGCAAAAAATTTCATTTCGATATGTTGAAGCGTACTCAAGTTATTGTGTACCGCACCTTAATTTAAAATGCTAAACAAAAATTCCAAATATAAGCGATGACAAAATGTCTGTTAAGTAAACGCCACAATTAGACATTATGTCGCGCTGTTGATAATGTGCATAAGGTTATTTGCACAGTCAAGTGTGAACAAATCACCGTTTGAAAAAAAATTAAATTGTCTATATTCGTACTATAGCCGATTGTGTTACTCTTTAGAAATCAATTCGCTTACCGTGTTACACTTGCACAAGCAATGTTATATTTATTAATTGTTTTACCAATTAAATGTTTAGTCCGCCAGCTGCTGTGCTGCTGTTTAATACGTGTATGGTTATGTGATAAATTCAATTCAATAATCCTTTATTTTATAATACGTAATATTATAAAAACAAATTAATTGTGATAATTAATTATTTAAATGTGTAATTTTATTTAAATAGATTATGCTTGAACATGCTGTTCCTGGTGAGAATTAGGTAAGTGAGAAAATGGATTACCAAAACCAGTGTAAATTAAGAGAAGAAATAAGGGAAAGAAGATTGGGTACAAGCAGTGATGATACACGAAATATATGTAAGTATACCGGTACGATACGGAAAATAATCAAAAAGTGATTCACATTTACATATAAGCACATGGTAGTATAGTTTGAAAATAAATTAGCCTATAATAGATAAGATATCGCAAATATTTTCTTTATATTTATTTTTCGACATAGTCTCCTTCAAACTCTATGTACTAAGTCCAATGTTTTTCCAATTTCATTAATCCTTTATTGTAATACAATTTGTCGAATTGTGTTCAAAATAGACGTTAGTTGCAGCCTATTTTTTCATCATTCGACTCAAATCTCTTTCCACCGAGTGTTTCTTGTTTGAAAACAAAAACAAATTACAGGATGCTAAATCTGGAGAATATAGTGAATGCTGAAACAATTCGTAATGCATCTGATTTTCGCTGAGTTTTCCATGATGATTGAAGTGGTGGGCATTGTCATGATGAAAAAATATTATTTTCTTTGCAAATGAGATCGATTTTTTTGTTTTATTTCTTCGAGTGATAGTTTTTTCCGTTACAAAAAAAACAGGTAAATGTGCGTGTAAAAGATATTGTTCACGTTCAATATCGAGTCATCAGCTATCGCATGCAGTTTCACTTGATAATCTTTCTAAGCGATATCATGAATTTCATTGCTTATTTCTAAAGTAGTCACTCTTTTTGGTTTTCCACTCTTTTCTATATTAAAAATGCTTGTACGGTCTTTTTAAATCAGCATTCCATTGCTTTACTGTTGAAGTCGAAGTTACATCATAACCATGAATCTTATCTAATTCAGCTTTTAATAATAGTTTAAGTCGGAAAAACGTTTATGTGAATAATTTTGAATAAAATGTAATAATCCGTACAATTCTAAGACGCCATACTGTGTACTTCTTAAAACTTAAAGAATCTATACGGGCCTTTTGTTCTGGTTTTTAACTTTACCCTACAGTAATTTTTATTTTTTTGAATTTATTATATTGACAAAGAGCGCTGTCCTGCATATCTACTTTTAATTGTCCTCATTAAACATTTTTACAGACCATTTTGGCTGAATTTCAGAATCACCACTCTTCGCCCCTACGTTCGATACAAGTTGTTCCCACAACCAAATCTATGTTAGAATTTCTTGTACAAACGCCCCATTTACCCATCACAGGTGATTCCATTTTTTGGTAGACCCATATGTCAATAACTATAAAATTTGAATTCAGAAAGATAAATGATAAATGTGGTAATGTGTTATTGATGAAAAACGTTGGTACATGTCATAGGTTTGTGGATTTGTATTAGGACATCATAATGTTTAGAAGATGTATTTTATTTAAAATGCAAATATCTCAGAGAAACGGTTATAGATAGAGTTTTGCGTGTCTGAGTATGAAATGTGTAGAAAATCGTTGCGCATCTTTTGAAATTAAAAGCAATGATGACATCCTTGTAATATCACGAGTTTTTTTTTCGATGTTATAGATTAAATATTATAGCAAAATATCTGGCATATGTGTAAAAATGGTGTAGCAACTACTACGTAATAATAAGTTGCCTACTTTTACTTTTGACAGCACCCTATAGAGAGGGGTTGTTCACACATATTCTTTATATATTTTTTTTAATTACTAAATTCATCTTTTACAGTTGTTGACATTTTGCGGCTAAAGGTTCACCAAAAAAGTTTATCTCCTCTGAGGAGTAAAAAACGGGCATATATATGCATAAGAAATGACAGTAGGACTACTATGGGGGCCGACAATACAGTATATGTTTTTAAGGATACATAGCATGAGATATATTTTGATGAGATGGTATAATATTCTACAATTCAGTGTACCGTATATTTATGTCCTTTTTTGCATCTTTATGTTTCAAAAATAGGGTAAAGGTCAATATGATGATAATAAAGAGATAATTACAATTACTTCTGAATATATTCTTATATCAATCATTATTCAATAATTGTATATATTAATATAGAATATATGTATATGCAAAACATGAAAAAAAAAATATTTTATAATCAGTTTGTAAATATTTACGAGTAGATTTAATACAATAACAATTTTCTTTGTTTATTATTCATTTATAAATATGTTCATTTATATTATATTTACTTTTGTTTATAGTTTTTAGATAATAATATTTTAAATATATGCAATTATTTAAAAGAGAGAATCACTTATGCGTGTATAATTTAAATAGCAATGTACATATAGCTAATGGATAATATAAAATGTTGATACAACTTTCATTTTTCTTACTCGTAACTATATAAGATTAAAAACAACTATTTTGAAGAAAAAAAAAATGATTCTTTTTTCAAACACCACGCACATGTAAATAAATTTTTTAGAAATAAATATTAAAATAACAAAAATATTATTAATTTACTTCACCATAAAAATGTATATAAAAAAAAAACAAATTAATTGTATTCAAGTTAGTATATATATACTATCTCTATATGTAGCTCATTATATATTATTTGAACTCAATATAGTAAATATAGTTAGTTATAAACTGAAAACTAATTTTAAAAAGTTTTAAGTGAATTTATTTCTGTATATTTTAAATTTTCATTTCAAATCATTAATAGATTATAATACGCGAGTATAAGCACAAAAGCACCTATTATCTATTCATCGATTTTTTTAAAAATTAATTCAATTAATTTAAAACTTAGTACAACTGATGACGTCAAGGTTACCTTTACTTTTTAATTCAATAATTGATTATATTTTAATGAATGATAATATTTTTAAAGTATACACATTTGAACAATTTATTGTTTATTATTATTTATTTATATAATTTAACCATCTATTTTATTAAATTGATTTATAAATTAAAAATATGTGTTTATTTAAAAAAAATAAATAAATTCCTTTAACATCATCACATATTTATTATCATCACTAACTATATATGAATTTATTATGTCCGTTCTCACATTGTTTTTTTTTTTTTTTTCTTTTGATTCCATTACAAAATTTTACATATATATAATATTTTTAAGATAAAGACAAAGATTTTCTCAATAAATAATTAACGTTTTCAAATAAATAAATAATTAAGATGTTTTTAAAAATTTAAATTTTTACTTTCAATTTACGACTATTATGCAAAATTGACGAAACATAGTAAACTAATTTAGAACACCACTATATTATATTATGTTGTTGGGAAACAGTTTGAAATATGTATTTCAGTATCACAACTCAATATGAAAAATAATCAGCGCCAAAGTCTTATTCTAGACCGTTTGATTGTGAAAAATAAAATAATATCCGAAACAGCACATGTTTGAATCCGATTTAATGTTAAACTATACGAATCGGATCGTACAATAAAAAATAGTATACATATTTTTCTTATTTATATATGTATAGTTATTTAACTTTATGTATATTATCATGTAAAATTTATGATCTTTGTAATTTAAATCACTGCCTTCACACAATCTTATATGTGTATACGAGTTTCCAAAAACAAGTATATATAGGTATATATACATATTATGTGTAACGCACTTATGTAGGCAACTGTCTATTAAAATTATTATTTTAATTTTTCCAAGTCTAAAAAAATGCTTATCTACCAAATGGATAGATTAGATTTGACTTAAATACCATACATATTAGACTTGACAACAGTATATATACGAATATATAATTTATAACATATGTACATACAATATTACAATTGTTGTCATATGCATATTTAAAATAAGAAATTTAAATTAGAAACAACTAACTATAATTAATAATTGCAAATATACGCTAATAATATTAAAATTTTAAATAAAGATTACATACAATTGCTTTTAAATTTAAATTCAAATTTTCAAATTAAATTCGAAATGTCTGAATAGTAATAAAGCAAAAATTGCTATTTCCTTACAATAAATCTTATCACGCCATCTTACTTAAAAAAAATGAAATTAATGTCAAATTATTTGGAAAATTTGCAATATAGATATAATTATAATCAAATTATGAATTCAATTAATCCTTTGTGATATAGAATTATATTACAAAATAACCTTATAGTTTTGTGAACAAAGTTTTTATTATTTAGAATACAATACATTTACCTCTATATGGTTATAACTACACAGACGCTGGGGATCAAAAATTCTTTTAATGTCTTCAGTTCGAGATATGAACGATAATTACTAATGTGTCTATATTCGCAACTTGCCCTTCTGCATACAGTGATCAAACGCATAATTTTTCGTTCGAGCATTCTTATGATCGCATTTGATGAGAAAATATGACAACAAGGACACAATTATGAAATAGAATTTAGATTTTTTTTGTTAAGTCTGCTAGAATTGAAACTCTATCTATAACCGTTTCCGATATATTTGTACCAACATTTACAATTCCAAAAATGTGGAAATTGGTGCTACCATTAACTTAAATTAACAAAATGTAGATTATCTTGTAAACGTTAATAGTAAGAGAAGTAATGTTTTAGAAAGTGATATGCGTAATAGCCAA
>JANSTX010018618.1:6262-16594 GCA_027564355.1 Penthetria funebris
AGTCTTTATAAACTCAGAGACCATAAAGTTAATTTTACAATTTATTAATTCATTTCAATGGAATGCAAATATTGTTTTAATGAAATCGATTAAAAAGTCCATTTTTTATCGTAAGGCAATCAGTAATTACTTTATTGTTGGAAACGTATTCAGCTCAGAAGTCCGAAAGCTAAACGATTTTGACTTTTTGATATCATTGTCTAATCACGAATTCTTTTCCATGTCCTTCACTATCGCAACCTGCTATTTGTATGCCGAAAAGGAGAGTATAACATTACAATATGGCTGCTGGTAATGGTTTACAAAATTTTAATAATATTATCAGTATAGGAGAGAATGCCTTCGGGTTAATGATCTGAATCGTGCCATCTATATATTCGTAATGTATTTCGTATTTCGTAATGTATTTATTACGACGGTTAATTAAAACAAAACAAATATTGTTTACGTACAAGATGGCAAGAGTTTCTTATCCGCTTGGGGATTATTTATTTAGGGGCTTAGATTTCAAAGCGGGACGTTCTATTCGATTTGTTCTCAATGGTGTCCCAAGCTGAACAATCCATATCCAGGCATACAATTTGATGGTCATTAACTACGCAAATAATCATCAAACTTATATGGAATGATCACAACTTGTCTGTGGTCAAATGCGGCCAAAACGCTTGGTTTTCTCTATGTCATTGTAAGAAGTATTTTAATCCGGAAACTATTGCCATTATATAAGTTCGTGAACTAACAATTAAAAAAAAAAACAATTTTAGCATGTGATCTTATTTTGTTTCTTCAACATAATCTTCTATTGTGAGGTGAAATACACTTCTTACAACACTCATCTAACCAATTTATACTTTTGGAATAATACCTCAAATACATCAATTTCACCTTCGCTTTTATGAATGATTGCACCGGACCATTATCATGATGAAATAATGTTCTTTCTTCTTCAAATGTGTTTGATTTTTCTGTGCATCCCAAAAATATTGACCACAAGCTTAATGGTACTTCGATTGGATTTCACCCATTAGCAACCACTCTGCAGAGTATCTATTGAGCACCGTTGTGTACTAAATAATATATTCATAAGTTTCACCAATTATCACTAAACAATGCAAATGGATGCTCTGAATTATCAGCAGGCTGCTATGTCTGGTCGAATGTTAAAAATCTCCTCGGTAACTATCGCACAAACAGTTATTTCATACTCAGATGTTTATGTAATATGGTTCAAGCAATTTGTTAATATTTTTACTGTATAAGCTATAAACTCTGTTGACATTTTCTTTAGTAATTGCATTCCCATATAAGTTATTATATGAGAATGCATCTATTCGGATAGAAACTGGATACTGAATACCTTGTCCCATCCAATTACATAAATTAACTTTAAGATCATAACATATTTTGAATTTAAGAATAATTTGGATATCGGTGAAATAGATCAATTAGGTATATTGTGATATATTTACTTCATTTATCTAGTTTGATGGTGAAATGTTTGTCAGTTAGGTGACAATATCCACTGAAATCCTACTTCCAACGACGATAAATTGAATACAAAAGTTTTTTTATGATTATTTTGATAATCAGTAATCAGTAATCAGTTCAGTAGGATTGGTTTTATCTTAGAATACACTAGAATACACCCCCATATGAACCAATTATATTATTTGTTATGTTATCGTAACTTCACCATGACTTCTTCGATGATGATTTTTTAATGTTTTATTAATTAATAATAATATTTATTCTCAAAATAATGATACATAATACAATATATTTAATTAATTTTCTAATTTTCTAAAAAATAATTAACAAAAATGAATATAATTTTAAGTTTATATAAAATGTTTACTGATAAATTTCACAATAAAAATTTACGTTTCAATTAAAATTTCATAATTTTTAAATGGTATCTCTGCACCACCAAATGGAATATAAAGGCTGCCATGAGATGGATGAATTTTTCCCGGTGTTAAACTACCCATATGATGCATTCTTCCAATATATAAAGGTTCACCGCTGCTTGTTCGGCCACCAAGAACAGCACCCGGTGGTATTGACCCATGTCCCGAATGAACCCATTGTACATTTCCATTGCACAAAACTTCATAATTATGTTTTGGAATCTCTTGACCATTAAATGGAATGTATGCAATTTGTTTGCTTGGAATAACTTTAGCTGGTATTTGATCGCCTTCATGATATGCACGTCCAACATAAATAACTGAACCATCAACATCATTTCCAGCTACAATGGCACCTTCTGGCGGTGGTCCATATGCAGCAGATGTCACCCAGGCAGCTAAAAATATGAAAAAATAATTACCAATTGTTAGAATTTGATTAGCGTAAGTAAATTACATACATATAAAGAAGAGTTAATTCTCAAATTAATAACCGAACAGTTACATGTTTCACATGCAACGAAAGTTATGGGGTGTACCTTTGTATTATGTAGATTACATGAAGACGATGAAATAGTAGATAATCTAATCAAATATTAGACTCAATAATTACAATTTTTTGCTACAGTATTCCATGGCTGAACTTTTTCTTTATTGGTTGTATTCGCCTTATTAATAACAATATCCGAAGATTATCAGCAATAACTCCATTATATCTATAGGTCTCAAGATGCATATAGCGGGGGCAAATCTTACTTTTGCATGAATGACCATATTAATATCTTCTCTGACTTCAAGTTATGCATGGGATTCTAATAAAGTCAGATGATAATCTAGTGGTTCCAGCACCGGGCATATATCCTTCGGCGATTAGCCAGTATCGTGGGGTGTGTAATTAAAATAATTGAACGTTGGTCCCGAAAATGTGGGCTTAACGTCAATCCTGGTAAAACAGAATGAATACTGTTACTAAGAGAGTAAAACTTCCATAATTTAGGTTTCCAAAGATGGAGTGTACAACTCTGGTACTATCTTATAGGGCTACGTATTATGTGGTAACCCTGGATACTTGATGTCTAGAAGGCATGTGTCATTTTGATGTATGTCACGCTTCCCGTACAACGAGTGGCGATAGTCACGTACTGTATGGCCACCATTATGTCGCTTACCTTGCCGGCCTGCATTTAAGGACTGGTGGAAAAATGGTTTCTCGCAATGTTGGAGATCAGCAATATGGCTGCAGTTACATTTTTATGGATTCCAGGACACAGACACATTGCAGGTAATGAAAGTACTGACGAATTGGCTAGGTACGTGTCGAGCCCTGAGTTATCAGGGGCGCGACAGTTTTCTTCGCCACTCAATACTAAAATGGAAATTACTGCCTTCATGCATATTATCTTGGATTACTTGGCAGTTCTCAGGACGCATTGCCTAGTGGAGGACCATGCCACAAAATTGAGTATGAAATTGGGCAATCATGAGTCGGTTGCGGCAATGTAAACGATAAAGAAACCACAGAGCACCTTCTATAAAGATTTCCCCTACTTTCTTAGCATAGATATTTGCTGATGGGCGGTCGTATACTATACCAAATCTATCAATTTTCTCGAGTTCGTGATATCAATAGACCGCTAGCGTGCTAATTAAGATTCTTCGTATACTTAGTTGGATCCGCCATTGCAACCAACCCACCAACTAAATTACTTAAATTTAGACATGCATAATTATGTTAACCAATCGTTTCTTCCAGAGAAGTTGAGTGCAGTTATAGAATCGCAACAATTGCAATAAAACAACATCCAAGTTAAACATGGACTATAGGTAGTCTTCCAAAGAGATGACAAAAAATTTGTATATCCGCATCTTGAAACTAAATTGTTAGTAAAATAAAGGTTTATGACCTAGTGAAAGAAGAAAAAGAAGCAGACTAAAAAATTGTCACGCAATCCATTTTAGAAATGTGTATCATTTAATATTGAAACGAATGACATGTTGACGTTGATTGTTCCGGTAATTTCACAGTATAATCTTCAAAGTCTTAAAACTTATTAGAAAATATGATTAAATAATAAATACGTCTCCATATAAAATTACAATATATCCCTAGAAACTAATGCCGACTTCAAATTCAAAACTGACTTACCGATCGCGTATATACTGTACAAATCTTGTATGTGGAAATTTATTCTAATGTACGTATGTATACATACTTGTTTGGGCTCCAATTAGCACCTCATATTGCAATGAACTTTGTTCGGCACCTCCATATGGAAAATATAGACATCCATGTGTTCTGTGTACCTTTCCAGGTGTTAAACTTCCCTGATAATGTGTACGTCCAATATAAAGTGGTTCACCAGTCGATTGTGTTCCTGCTAAAACTGCACCAGCCAGTACATGTCCATTGCCTGATGCCACCCATGTAAATCCAGTACCAGATAAAACCTGTTATAGATATATGTATTTTTCATTTTATGCAATTTCAAAATTAAATTTTAGAAATTTTAAATTTTGATTATATCAAAATTTGTAACTGTTAAATCTACCTCAAAATGATGTTTAGCAATTTCTTGTCCATTATGTGGAATATAGGCTACCTGTTTGCTTGGTATAACTTTTGCTGGTATTTGATCGCCATCATGAAACGCTCTACCAACATACATTGGTGATCCATCGGAATCATTACCTGCATAAACGGCACTAGGTGGTAATCCAGCATAAGCCGAAGTTGGAATCCATGTATAATCTAATCAAATAATAATAAAACAATGTGAATAATTGCACAACAAAAACAAAAAAAAAAATTACGACTTTTGTGATAAATTGTTTTATCATTTCTGTTATCAATTTTCACTTTGATGGAATACGAGCATATACTTTTAACTTAAATTGAAGACAAGAAAAATTATTATTTTTTAGGCTTACGCTAGTAAAATCTTTTACCTCATATTATTTTATTTTATTTATCAAAATTATTAATAAATTGGATTAAATTACATAACATGTACGAGTAATATTCATAATATCTTACTATCTTTTGTGGATGAGTTCATCGATTTTAATAGAATTGATACGTAAGGAATTTTCTTCTTCGTCTTCTTCTTCTTCTCTTCTTCGTCTTCTTCTTCTTGCGATAGGTCATAAACCAGTTTTTTTCTACCATCTTTAGTTTTGAGATGCGTGGTGTCCAACTTTCTCGCCATCTCTTCGGAGGCCTTCCAATAGACCATATTCCACTTGGATGTTGTTTCATTGCAATATTTGCGATTCTATTATCTTGCATTTTTTCAACATGGTCTCTCCAATAACGTCTTATAGTTTTTGTTCATTTTACTATGTCTTAAATTTGATACTGGAGAAAGACATTAGTATAGACATAGGACCATCTGTGTGGCCATCCATCAATTCCATACTTATTTTAAATCTTTCTGCAGCCATTTTTGCCTCTCTTTGTATATAAATGTGCAATGGCGTCATATGCAGTATTACTTGAATGGCCGCAGTAGAACAGCAATTCATTGTACCTGATATGATTAAGCAAGCCAGTCTTTGAATCATGTTTAATTGAACTTTATTAGTTTGCAGTTGCGTTTTATGCCACCAAAAAACTATGGATGCATAGCTGACTATATAGGTCTTACTATAGCTATGTATATCCAGATGCTCATTTTTGGGCTTAGACTCCAAGTTTTTCCAAGAGTCTTCCGACATGTGCCATGTTAGCCCTTACAAGTATTTTGACTTTTTTAATTTAAACTCCCAGATATTTAACTTCTTCGGAGAATTCAATTTTACTACCATTAAGTATGGGCATCTTAAGACCAGTTAAATTCCTTTTCAAAGTGAACGGAATTATTGTAATTTTTTCAGAACTTATCTTAAGGCCCTCTGTTTCGCACCATTAATTTGCAATGCTCAGTGCCGTTTCCAAGAGACTTGAAACAATTTCAGAATATTTGCTCCTTATCATTATTACCAAGTCATCTGCATAACCTTGCGTTTTGATGCCCTCATTATTGAATTTTGATATCAAGTCGTCGACTACCAGACACCACAGGAGCGGTGACAAAACTCAACCCTGTGGACAACCCCTATTAGCACTAACGGTAAGTCGACAGTTGCCAATTTCTGTTGAAATTTGATGTATACTGTCACCACTATTGTTCCTACTCATCTTGCACTGGGTTATGATCAATGTAAACTCTAAACCGTATGATATCAGATGGGATGTAATTGGTCGACTTGAAGATCTCGACTTTGCTGCCGACATTTGTTTGTATCTTGTGAAATACAGAACAGAAATCGGTATAAAAACCAGTAGACGGTTTCCAATAACTTAAAATTTGTTTAACAATTGATGGTGGTGCTACAATAGATGTAAGTTTCCGAATGCAAAAGTCGCGGCAAATGTTTAGTGAGTAGTCACAAATTTGAAAAAAATCTGAAGTTTCGCATTTTTAAATCAAATTGTTTATCGATTCTATTTTGGAAGGTGACAAATAACATCGTATGACAAATTATAATTTTCATCAATAGGAACCTCAGTCGCATACTAAAAATTATCTGGCCAATGACAACATCGAACGAGAATTTGTAGGCGTTGAACTAATTTGTCAACCGAAGAATTTGGAATTGGATTGGCCATACACTGCGTCGATCGGTCGGTGATATTTAAAACAACGTGGCGAAGAACCGTCAGTATAAGGATGATAGTACTAGTGGCACAGTTTGGAGTGAAGTGAAAGTGCTGAACAGAGAGCGTCAAAAATGGCGGTTGTCCTTGACGCCCTATGCTCATGCGTGGATTAAAGGTCGAGATCATGATGATGATGATTGGAATTAATTTCGAAGCTATACCTGGAAACATTTACGTTCTATTGTTATTTCGAAGTACAATTAGGAAAATTTTAATTAATATAAATAAAATATAATCAAAAATTATTATTTTACAATTCAATAAAAAATATTGTATAATATTGACTTGCATAGTGAGACATTTTATATTTATCTATAATTTCAAAACAAAACAGATAAGATATAAAATAGAACAAATTAGTGATGAAGAAGTGAATATTGAATATTCCAACTTCATAATAATTGTAATGATAATTTTAATGGAAAATTCTCTGGTTTTCAATTGAATTCAAGTGATTAATTAAACTTACGAACATATCACATGGGATATTCTATTAATATTTGGTGCATATTTACACAATTGTTAATTTGTTTAATTTTAATAACAAAATTTTGGTTATTAAACAATTAAAAGACTTTAAAGATGATAATAATCTTAATAAATATCGTACCTTCTTTAAAAACTTATTATTAAAAACAAAAAAAAAAAAACTTACTCATTTTTGACTAGATATTCACTCTGCAAAATTAAAGAATAATCACTTTGAATCTGCCAACGACTGAGAATGTACTGACAAAATTAACGTTCAACGTCAATTGCATTAATGTCTTTTATATATTAATTTTATCAAATCACTGGAATTTGATATTCACCGCTTATCACACTTTTTAGCCAGCCCAAATATGTATGAGTAAAATGTTTTCAAAATTCAACCAACCGTATAGAATTTCACGATGAGATTAGAAATGAATCATAAATTCAATAAATTAATTTAATTTCTTATCATTACATTTCTCATTGATAGCATTTGTTTTACCAAAAACGCTACTCTTTCACACATGAAAACTAACAGCCTACTCTCAAATTATTCAAAATTCAAAACATATTAACTTATACATAGAATTTTCGGGAAATCACCGCATATTCGTTTAAATTTCTCATGAAACGCAAAAAAATAATGTTTCTATAGGTGAATCCATTCGAAAATAGTTTTCTTGCAGTTGGCTTAGGTGATTGTTATCAGAACCGAATCTTCAAACTGGTTTAGTATGTGGTTCAATTGAAATGATCGCAACTATTAGTTTTAGTATAATATAGTTGCAAAACTATATATATTGCGGATATGGAAAGGCTCAACAAATGTTTCGTATGCAAAATACAGAGCTTGAATGCATTTTGCATATTTTTATAGTAACCTTTCAAAACAGTAGATGAAGAAAAACTTATTATTTGGCATACCCATGACAATTAATATATCGTAAATATTCAATCCTGAAACAGGTCATAAGATCGCTAGATTCGATCATGGCCTTGTTATTGACTTTATGATATCCTTGTGATAGTGCGAGAAATTTCTGTCAGAACAATTCTCTTTGGTATGATTGAAGGACGAAAAAGGGTAACTACAAACTGAGCATCGAGAATCAAGTTCAAATAAGGGTAAAATTAACCGTGATGAAGATGCGTTTCCGATATATTTTCAATTTAAATAAAATAGTTTTTCTGAAGATTAAGATGTCCTGATACAAATCCACAAACCAATGAAATCGACCAACATTTTTCATCAGAAACAAAAATTGTAATGTTTAGAGATAGAGACATGCTGTAAATGGTAAAATACGTAATAATACCTACTACATTTTAGTGTAAATAAAATGTAAAAACTCGTGATATTACTGAGATATCAGCATCGCAATCTCAATCTATATCCGTTTGCACGATATTTGGGGATTAATCCGTTAGTTATTATCTATTAGATACATTTTAATAGTGATTTTATCTACTGAATTCAAAATATTTTGAGAACAGTTACATATATAAGATCGTTGTCCAGGTGGACAATAAAGTACGTAATAAATTTATCTTACAAACATCATGTAAAAGTCCACCACATTGATTAACATGTCCTATACTGTTATGTATTCCAGAGGAAAGTATTCAAACCACGTAAACATTTATAAGAAATAAACAACACGTACAATTCTAATGATTAACATGTCTTTAACTATCTTGTCTTGTAATAAATTTATTTATTTGTATTCGGAAAATTTTTGCTATTGAAGATCTGTAACAGGAAAGCATAATTTTAAGCAAATACAGTTTTTCTGCAGTGGATTTGTATAAAGAGATCATCAGTCTTCAGAAGATGTATATGATTTAAAATGCAAATATCTCGGAAACGGTTATAGATACCGTTTTCGTGTCAGGGGATGAAATATGTAGAAAGTCGGTGAGCATCTTTTGCCAATAAAAGCGATACTGACATCCATGTAATAGCACGAGTTTTTTCATGATCTTATACTTATTATTGTAGCAGGACATCTGGCATATATATGAACATGGAGTTATTACAACATAATTTACCGTTTACACCATGTGTCTATCTCTAACCGTTTAACGTTGGTGCATCCCATAGATTTGTGGATTTGTATCAGGACATCATAATGTTTACATCATGTCTCTATGCTGAAATCCTTGAAATAGCACTAGTTTTTTCGTGTTCTTAGACTAATTGTTGTAGCAGAATATCTTGCTTATGTGTAAAAATGACATTAGGCATTACTACGTATTTTACCGTTTACATCATGTCTCTATCTCCAACCGTTTACAAGAAAATTAAATTAGTGTAAATCAAGCATCTTTTTCAAATTTTGAAGATCTATAACAAGAGAGTATAACTTTAAACAGATGCAATTTTTCTAATGAATTCAAAATATCTTGTGGATACTTGTATAGACTCGGTGCCTATTTACAGAATGAACTTTGTAACAATTTTTCGAAATAAACAAAACGTTCAGGTCTATCACAATGATTAATCTGTCTTTAACTCTATTTTCATATATAACATTTACATATATTTATGTAATCCTGGTACATTTTGCTTCTGAAGGTCTGTAACAGTAAACTATAAAAAGATGCAGTTTTTTTTAGAGAATTGAAAATATATCGTAGACCTTTATATCTGTAATCACTCGATATATAGGTGGAAAATACACTTCGTAATTTATTGTTCATATACACATTACATAAATGCCCATCGATTAATCTATACCCTTCCTCCCATATTCCTACATTGATTTTGTATATACTGGTTTTACTAATCGCTTTTCCCACTAGAAGTCATAATTCAAAACTCACCAACGTAAAGTATCTCCAAGATTATCCCCGCCATTAATTCTAAGCGAAGTTCACTATGTGCACTGTAAACATTGTGGACAAGCTGCCTTTTTCATCTATTAATTATTACTTATCAGTTTATCATAAATGTAATTTTTTGCATTTCACTATGAATTATTTGATAAATGAATTTTGATCATCAACATTGAAATGGTTTTGTATTTCTGTGGCCAAAACTTGTTAGTTATATGATTTTATTGCTGATATTGATCATCAATATGATTTATCATTTCTGAAGCTAAACAGCTACGAGACTTCACTATACAAATTAAAATGTTTAATATAACAATATACTCAAGTTCTTGAGACCTATCTTTACTCTACATCGAACTGATCTTTACTCAACAGAACTGAAGCCAAACTTCTTAGAATCTTCTTCTTCTTCTTCTT
>JANSTX010018629.1:0-16592 GCA_027564355.1 Penthetria funebris
ATTTGTGACACTTTAGTTTATTACAGACAATTGTTTCCATTCATCATTTTTCGCATAATAAAAATAAAAATGTGCATAATTTTTTTAAAACTTTACAAGTATAAATTTTATAATGCACCATTTATATATGGGTACCTTTTTTGTTTACCATATTTAAATTTCACATATAACACTTACACAATATACGACCGAGTATATTCGTAGTCAGTCACAGGTACTTTTGTAAATTGAAGAGAAAATGAAGATACATCAATAATGTATTATGAAAAGCAATTACTAAATAATCATGCCATTATTAGGAAAAAAAACCATACTCATAGTAAAAATGTAGCTTCTAAAGTATATGCAAACGATTTAATATTCAAACTGATTCTACGAATAGGTTAATCATGAAATTAAATATTTTCACACGAAAATGTATAGTCAATAAAAATATTGTTGAAAACATGCAACACAATGTTTAGAAAAAATCTTCCCAAATACACAAAACAGAACAACCTAAAGGTATTACAGAAAACCAGTATATCGATAGATTTCTAGATGGAGAAACGCTAAACATTTAGTGACAACATACTATTTCATACTTTATTCAAAATTAAAAATTACAGAAAAATCGTTACAACATTTTCATATCAAATATAGAACAAATTAAAATATTAGAACATAAAGTCGATCACCTACGCAAGCAACAAAACTGACTTTCATCACCGTTATATTACCTACATAACACCTCGGTGTAGGACACCGACGTACAACGTAAGTACACAATCAAACAAATGTTCAGTAGCTTACCATTACCATTGGTCCATACCATTGGTCTGCTACCAATTGGATGAATTCAGGTAATAAATTAAGATTCTTTTTCATTAAATCAATTAGCAATGTAACAGAATTTGGTTGAAAATCTGTATAATCATCAAGTGTTAATACATACGTATTTTCTGCAACAATATCTTTACGATCAACCGATATTGGTAATGCCATTAAACGAGTAGATATTACATGTACATTAGTTGTGCCGAATTTCATCGTTATCCTCAAGATGGGCAATATTTTTTTTGTTTTACTCGGTAACATACAAACCAGTAGCTCACTATATGGTGTTGGATATTTTTTTATATATGTTTAATTAACATCTGTTGGTTCATCATCTATGGTTGTCATCAATAATTTTACGAATACGTAATTGAGCATTACACTATACATACCAATTAAACAAAAATGCATAATTTCATTTAATGTTGATGCACAAATCTATATAAGTTTGTTTTATTATTAGTTACATTTTTTATCACTCCTGGTCTATTGAAAGTCATCGACTGATCAATTAATAAACCACTGGACTAACAAATAACTTTTCAGTTGTTACTAAACGTTCACATTTTGGTGTCCAAATATCTAAGGTTATCCATGTATGAGATAATAATCATCACAACCAAACTCATGCAATTTCTCTGTCTGCAAAATCACATAAAAGAAACTCTTTTCGTTCGGACTTCCAAAACATTCAATGTTTTACTACATTTGACAAATGTAAAAAAAAAAATGAGAAACGAATGCGCCAGTGTATGTCATATATAAATGTACATTTAATATCAGAAAATAGTGTATTTAATGGTGAATAGAGTTCGTTTTATAATTTAAAAATTGGCCACATTTAAAATTTAAAGATAACCGCGAAAAGACTTATCTTTTAAATATTTGAATAGTGATACTTATTAACCTATTTTTTTAACCACAATTGTAATCGCATTATTATTAAAATATTTGATCACAGAACCGTATTGTATGTATTTTATCTTATTGAAGATCATTAAATTAGAAAAAGTAACCATAAAAATATTTAAATGTAAGGCCCATTCGCGGTTATATTTAAAATAATAAAAGTGGCCAATTTATAAATATTGAAACGGACTCTATTCGCCTATAAACATACAATTTATTTATGATATAGACTGCGCATTAATTACTCAGCTTTTTCTTTTTGACATTTGTCAAATGTCAATAAACAGTAATTGATTTTGTTAGTATAATGTTGTTTTAAATTTATTTTTTATTTGTTTTATTATTTATTTATGATTTTTATCGGTATTAAATACGGTGGGAGTGTGTGGCAAATCCTGGCAGATGGGTGTGCTAAGAAAAGCATTTTTTCCATTTATTATCCTGAAAGCTATTTATTTGTACACCACAAAATATCTGAAATCAGATATTTTGAGCTAAAATTTACGTTTTCCGAAATTGAAACGCTTTGTATAGAAAGTTAAGGAATGGTTATAAATGTATTAATAACATCATTCCATCATTGGTATTTTGAATACTTTTTAAAAACATCCATTTCCTCATTGGTGTTTTGAATCCGTTTTAAAATATCAAAGTAATAAAAATCATTTTAATGTACTTGAGTTAAATAGGATAATGTTTGTAAAATTTCAATAAATGGGTTAAGTGAATATAATGAGAAATTAACTGAATTGTTAAATGGTTTTCTAAGGTATGTAAAACAATCAGACAAAAATTTTTAGAAGTATAAAAAAATTTATAATGGTATAATATATATAAAAAAATATTCCATATTATTATTTGTCATTTTCCCGAAGAAGTATAAGGGTATGGTATTCCTTATATTAAATATTAGATATATATTATATAATATGCATCAAAATTTCATATTATTCTTTATATGCAAATGTGCTAATAACAATAATTGAACTAAAAAATAAATTAATAATGAAATATCTTAGATAAATATTAATTCAAAATTGAATATCAAATCTAATAACATTCGCAAGCGTTTGGAATACTATTGACACACATTCATTGGGTTGCGTTTTTAAAATCATCATTCCTTAAACCAGCAATCAATAATATTATAAACGAAGTGCTTTCTGATTTTGATTTTCTAAATAATACTTTAAAGTCATATCATCCACTGTGTATTATGTGCAGAAGCCACCCCAAATTCTACCACAAACATGGTGTGACGGAAATTATGTATTTATGTTTAAAATACCGAACGTTTGTCCACTGTCCGATGGAGAGATCTATTTTCATTTTTAGTATTCGTATTAATTTGATTAACTAACATATTGACAGATTTGAAGATGATTGTCTAAAAAACCGGGAATTTTCTCAATATAGTCTTGTCTCAACTGTGTTTTTATTAACGTAGTGTATTACTGAATAATTTTGCTTCCTTATTTGCAGACCCTTATAATAATTACATTTGAGAATAATAAACAAGCTTTAAATTATATAAGCTAATATAAAAATATGATATTAATGAAAAATCATGTGTATTTATAATTTTTAATTAAAAAAATGAACTTCAATTTTAATTTAATCCAAAATCAAATAAGTTTTTTTTTCAAGGCCGGGTAGTAATAAATTAAATACTATTTGAAAACAAATTATAATTATTAGTAAATAAGTCACATGTACAAAACAAATTTCGTAATTTTTTGGAATTTTACAAAGCAAAAAAAAAAAAACAACCAATTATTTATAATAAATAAACTTGAAATAATTTTAATAATCAAATAATGTACTACTTGTGTACATTACGTACTGGTGATGACCAATAGACAATACCATCTTTTTTTAAGGTAAAAGAAGGTTGTTCAGTAATGGTTTTTAAGTTTTTCTTTTTCAAATTCATATGCATATTATTGAACTCAAAATATTTTATATGCAATTAATTTACTAATAAAAATGACTACATTATATTATAATATTAATATAAATTGCACAATACTATACTATATATATTTAACAATCTTAATGCAGAAGATTATCTATCTAAATGAGATGATGATGACTTTCTCTGGTTTTCTTGCTGACTATGGACAAATATTTTAATACGAACGAACCTACTTAAGACAATTTTCAGGTACTTTACTTTGTATGATTTTAAATTTAAACAAATAAATATAAATATTCAATTCATATAGTAAATTAATGAATAAATAAAGAAACAATAATCAATAATAATATAATAGTCTGCAAATTTATTAATAATAATTTGTTAAGTACATTATATAATGGGTATATATTGTAATTTATTACTTTCAGTCATTCATTATAAACATCCGTGATTTAAAATGCAATTGTTAATAACATAAATTGTTATTTAAATTTAAAAGAAAATTAATTAAGAAAAATTATAAAATTTTCACTATAATCATTTCTGATGGTTTATTATTAGTGAGTATATCAAAATTAATATACAAATTTATAGTATGTGATTATTTGAATAAATTTTTATTTTACTATTGATTGATTATAATCATATACATATGTTGATTCTTCCCTTGACCGGCACATATTCTTACCCCTAATTTATTTCATATTTTCTGTTTACACGTCCTTTTATTCATTGTCTCCATTCAAATATTTTCCTAAAAATCTTAAATAACATAAAACACTTAGTTAAAACACAATAGTTGTAAATGGTAATTTGTAATTGAAGCGAGCAATAATAATTACAGTAAAGACTGAAGCTGGATTATTAAAGACCAGTTAACAGTGTGAAGGTAGTATTGGTGGGCTCTGAGGATAGGAATAATTTACCGGAGTGTGTAACTATGACTTAAGACAAAAGTGTCGATACATTAAACGATGTCAACAATGGAATAAGAACACTAGGCGTGAATATCATATCGCTACTTCATCCATATTAGTGAAATTCGTTACAGTTTAAATTTGGGTAGACCTGAACAAGTATACCAAATTGATGATATTGACGCATTGTGTAGTAGCTGGTTACGATTTTTCTGCCAAATACAAATGAAATAACGCTATTATATTTGAATTCCATTACGAATACTGTATGAAGTTAATATTCAGTTTCACTAAGCATTGTCAAATATCATAATAGTGTATTGATGTCTAGACCGCTATGATGCAGATCAGATTACAAATCCCACCGAAGGCAAAATATATTCTGTAAATTTATCACGATCGGGTTATGGACGAATGCAGAAAACAAGTGTACTGTGAGGCTTCGTTATGTTACAGATCATTCACGTATATTAAACTGATCTCATAACATATATTGTTTCATATATGATATACGACACAGTATGTTAGTAGAGAAACCGCGAAGGTCTATGGCTATTCATATAGATTACTTCAAAGTAAATAAATACATAAATACATTCTACTGACAGTTCTTCAATTCATCTGTTTGTCAACAACTGACCAGAATGGAATATGCCATATCGACAAATCAATCATCATCATTTGTTCTTAAAACGTTTAGTTAGTCTTAACTTTTAGACTATATTTCATAATTGATCCCAATTTCACCTTCTCGTCTGTCTCAGTTCTCAATTCATAATAACAACATATGTCGTCAGTGAAGATACATTTAGAATTTCCAACTGAAACATATATAGAATCAACAATATATGTTTGGTATTCCACATTTAAATATAATTCAATAGATAAATATCTAGTTTTTTTTTAGAAAACTTACATATTCCAAGAATACATAAGTAATAATCTTCTCAGAATTACGATATGTATAATAATTTACCAAATATTTAAAAAATTAAATAATAAAAAATATAAACATACTGACGATAAAAATACAAAAAATATACCAGTTTGCGATTAAACTGTAGAAATTTGCAATTAACAATGTCTATATACTTGCAGTATAAGAATAGCTGCTCTTCTACATATAACCAACCTTGGCCTCTAAGTTATAGTAATATCATAATATTCACATGTAAGAGAAAGCAAAAAAAAATAATAAGACGCTGTTAATATTATTAACAAAAGTTTTTTTTTATATAGCATATAAGGAAATAATCAACATAACATATAATCTTCAAGATTTTCTGCATTATGCAATAATTGGTTATCTTTAATATATTAGAATTATGTTAGATGCTGGTGTGAAAGTCAATTTATATACCTGCCACAAGGTGGATGAATGAAGGGACAGACTGGCATTATATATGTTACTCAATCCACATCTTTTACCTTACACCATTTCAATTTATATCAACTCCTGACGTGCGATTGAGACTAATGAGAGGGGTCATGTTTTATCGATTGACCGATATAATACGTAGATCAGGAACACACAATAATGTATGGTGCCCAAAATAAATTAATTGGTTATCAATTGTTAAAAAATGATTTCAACGTATTGAATATGATCAGAATGTGTTGATCAATGATGGACCTGATTGGAATGTAGGAGTACAGAAACTTATGAAATCTGATAATTGTTGAAATGCATAATATAAACCTTTACATGTTATAAAAATATGAGAAATAATATTGGTCAATATTATTTGAAAAATCTTGAGAAGTTATAATATTATTATTACCAAAACGTGAATTTTAATCTTAAACAATGTTCAGAAATAAATAAAAATTCATCTAGAGGATATAGCGCATAACTATCTCGACCTGCACAATACAAATAAATGCACAAGGCGGTATATCTATGTTAAATAGCCTAACATGAAAGTTCCATCAAATATGTTTATCTCGACCTGTATAATACAAACAGATGCATAGGGCACAACATGAAAGTTCCATCAAATATGTTTAAAAAATAACTGGAAATTGAATCAACAGTTGTCCGGATCAATATCTCAATTTTTAAGTAGAGTGTGGTGCATAAATCTCTAACTCCTGTTACATATAGTTTATTGGTGAAATAGTTTCACGTGATTAAAATACACGACTATATATCGTGTTTTTAGCCCCAATAATACACCAAAAATAAAATTCATAACTACAAAAATACTCATAAATATAAAATTTAAATTTCAAAAATTTTAGTACAATTTATGCTGCTTTCACAATATTTTTCATTTTATGTGTTGCTGAACCTGCATGATAATGCAGTACAGCCTAAACGTCAAACATCACAACACACTTAAAGGTGAATAAAAATCATAATGATGCTATATTTATTATCGTGATGTAATGTTTTATTTTTTTTTTTATTAAATTAAATTAATAATTCATATAATATAAAGTGAATATAATAAAATAAAGTTATTTTGAAATTCGAAAAGTTTATATATGTAATTTAAAGTGACTATAGAATAATATTTATTGAAAACTAACAATAAAAGAAAAATAGCGTGTTTGTGTTGCGTCTCGGAACTAGGACATTACAAAATAATTTAATTACAATTTATCACTTTACATTTTAATTTATAAAAGTTTAAAAAATCTTCAAACATTTCATAAAAACAAACATGAGTCCACGACGATGTATTATACACGAATGTGATTCAGTGTCTGGTCGTCCACAACATAAGGGTGTAACATTTCATACTTTTCCATTTAATTCAATAACACGACATATATGGTTAGAAAACTGTAAAATTGATATAAATAAAAATATAACAAAAAGTACATTAGTGTGTTCAAGACATTTTCGTAGAGCCGATTTTCAACCTTTAAAAAATAATAAATATTTTCTGAAACAAGGTGCCGTACCATCAATATTTCCATGGGGCACCCTACCATATAAAGAACCCGAAATATTTCTCAAAGAACACGATGATTCAATATTGTTAAATAATTCTGGTAATCTTATGGGCAATACTACAGGCACAACTGAATCAAAAGAAGTATCTGCAATACTTGATAAAATTCTTGAAGTTAATGCTGCTGCAGAGGCCCTAAATAAACCAGTGAAACGTTCAGCAAGTACAGATGCAACATCATTGAATGAACCACAATTAAAAGTTGCACGCAAATCAATTGATTCAGCACTTCAAAACAATAAATCAATTAATAAAGTTGTTACAAAACAGAAAATTAAACAAATTATTGATAGTGTTGCATTATTTGTGCCTGGCAATCAAATTGAAGCCCAAGACTTTAATGAAGTTTGGCATCACGCAAAAGTTATCGAAGTCGATAATGAGGAACGTGAAGTTTTAATACATTTTGAGAAAAATGTTAAAACAAAGGCACCTGGGTAAGTTTGATATTTTTTATATTCGTTTTTTTTTTTTTGCCTTTTCTGACAACTGTTCTTTCACAAATTGTAAATTATTATTGTGATATCCTTAATGATTTAATAATTTTTGGTATGTTTGAAGAACGCCTTCAACTGTTGGTAATTAATATTAAAGAGAACTTGTGTTTTTTTTTATAATTGTAGAATTTTTGACGAATGGATACCAATGGATAGTATTCGTTTAAGACCAATTCAAACAACTTCAACGCCTGGTAGAAAACCATCAATAACATATGTTATAGGAGAAAGATGTATGGCACGTTGGTCTGATTCAAGAAAATTTCCCGCAACAGTGAAAAAAGTTTTGGAAAATAGTACGTAATTTGATTTTGTATATAATTTCGATAATTAAACGTATATTATAATAGTTTAAAAACATATATATTTATATTTTTAAATATAGATTCATATGAACTACTTTTTGATGATGGTTTTGTAAAAATTGCAAGAGGTAGTCATATGGCTAAAATGAAATTTGAACCAGTAAAAGAAATGGCAACAAATATAACAACAAATGTAGCAACTGCAGCAACAACAGCAGCAGCAACAACAGCAGCAGCAGCAGCAACAACAACAACAACAATGACAACAACAAGAAAATCACATCATATAAATCCAATACCAAAATTTGATTTAACAAAATTAAATTTATTACCTATACCAAAAGATGGAGAATGGAGTTGTCATTGGGTGAACGATACACCAATTGGTAATGAAGGTTATTTAGAAGGACCCGATGGCCAAAAGCGTCCAACTGTACTTGTTGAAGATTGGCGTTTACCAATTGGTTGGACAAAACATTTATATCAACGTTCAAGTGTTTCGGGAAAATGGGATGTGGTATTGGTTGGGCCTACAAAGAAACGTTTTCGTTCAAAAACCGATGTTAAACAGTATTTAGATGAACGTGGTGAAATTTATAATCCAGATATTTATGATTTTAGTATACATAAAAGACGTGCCAAAGATTTGGGCTGTTTTATATTCACAGACGAATACAAAGAAAAATTACAACAACAAAAACAACAATTGGCAGCCGCCGATCAACAACAAAAAGAAGCGGCTTCTTCAATAGTTGCATCATCATCATCATCACTAAGTATTGATTCACAAAATGCAACAATTTTACAATTAACAAGCGATTCAACTGAACAATCATTTTCTGGCTTTTCCCCGAATACATCAACCAGTAATAATGATTCGCCTATCGTTAACAATAGTAATGTATTAAATACAAATGCACAACATACATTAGAACCGGGCACAGTTTATATTGGTTCACTTAAAGTTCAAATTATTGATAATTTATTTCGTTGTCCAGACACAAATTGTAATAAAAAATTTCGCAAAGAAAATCATTTACAAATTCATGTAAAACATTCGCATGATGATTTGGCAAAACAATTAGGTGTTTGTCCAAATATGACCGATTTGGCTTATTTACGTACAATGGGACAACCAAATGATGAACATATACCGAAAAATCAAATACCAAATTCCCATTTTTTTGAAAAAGTTTATCAATCAGAAATTCAATCAAAATCACATAGAAAATCAATGTCATCACCAACCGGTAGTATAAAATCGGAAACAAAAAATATTATAACATCGGTTGATATAAAAAAAGAATTTTTCGATGGTTCATCATCTTCAATAATTGATGATGTAATACAATTAAAAAGAAAACATGATTTTGGTGATGACATTATTAATGAAGAAAATGATGGTGTTGATAAGAAAAAATATGCACTACTTGAAGAAGCACTAAAAAGTGAAACTATATTAGAAAAGAAATATTCCATGCAACATGGTTTTCCATTACAACAGACATCAACACCATTAAAATCATCAACGTTAGTACCATCAACATTGTCATCGTCAGCAGCTTTATCATCGACTTTACCAATAATATCAACAACTGAGAATATAAATAATAATAGTAATAATAATAGTAGTAACTTAAGTATACCGTCAATTATTGATAATAATTTACCTGCACAATTATTAGATGCTGAATCATTTATTGAAACACATGCTGTTTCACGTACGTCAAAAAAAAGACATGGCATTAGTAATGTTGTAGCTAACGATACCACAGTTAATAAGAAACGTAGACCATATAATTTTAAAGTGAAATCAAAATTTAAGAAAAAAAATTATAAAGCATCAGATTCAACAACATCTAAAAAAAAGTATTCAACAAAAATGACAACAAAGTTAGCGGCAGCAGCAGCATTTGCATCAACAGAAATACCACCATCATTAACATCATCATCAATTTTTAATGAAAGTTTAATTGATTATGATGATACAAGGCATTCATTTAGTGGTGGCACTAATAATGCAATTTCGCAAGAAATGTCTACATCAACAAAACTTCATAAACATAAATTTTTGCAACAACCTTCATTGGATTCAATTTATGATAATACAAATAATAGTCAAAAATCTCTTAGTGGTGGTGGTGGTTTAGGTTCTGGTGGTAATATCACTGAACACAGTAATAGTCCAAAATATATTAATGAAAATGGTGAATTGATAAAAATTGTACGTATGCGACAAGAAGAAATTATAAATTGTTTATGTTCGTATACAGAAGAAGATGGACTAATGATACAATGTGAATTATGTTTGTGTTGGCAACATGGTATTTGTAATGGAATTGAGAAAGAAAGTCAAGTACCAGAAAAATATGTTTGTTTTATATGTAAGAATCCAGAAAGAGCTAGACCATCATTAAAATATAAACACGATCAAGATTGGTTGTATGAGGGGAAACTTTCAGTTGCAAATTATCATCGTTCAAATGCAAAACATCCAGAAAGATTTGAAATTTTAAAACAAACACATACGTTAACCGGTAATCTATTGGAAATAAAACGATTTATGCATAGTTTACAAGTTAAAATAAATATTGCTGAAAATAAAGATCATCCAAAAATGTATTTATGGTCTAAAAAATGGGAGAAAAGTCCACAACATAGTATTACCGGTATTGAACCGTTAAATTCACAAAATATGAATAAAAAAAATACTGAAGAATTGGCAATTAAATTCGAAACAGATATAAAAAATAATACAGATAATTCTTCAACTGTAACTGCTAATAATGATCTTATTGAAATACTTGAGGGTGATGAATCACACAATAAACATGATGAATATAGTAAATTTAATGATACTATTGTAAATCAAATGAAAAAAACTGAATCTAATGCACAATTAACAATTACAGAAAATATAGGAGAAATATCATCACAATTAAATGTTAATAAAAACGAAATGAAATCTATGGTGTCTGAACAATTATTGGATAATAAGATGAAAACAAACGATACTAATAATAATAATGATAGTAATAAAATGAAACCAAATATTCCACAACCAGAAGCTGCAATTGATCCAATTGAATGTCAACATAGACTTTTGGAACATATCCAGAAACAACAAACAATGGCCATGTCACGTTTACAATCAATTGAATCGAGCATTATTGGTAAGTCATATTTTTATTATATTTAAATTATCAATGTGGAATAATTTTAGTCGAACCCGAGATCGGTCTGAATGTGTGAGAGACAACTTTCACACGAAGATGCAAAGACTAATTATATGATAAGTAGTATATAATATGATCAGTCAAGTACATACCTTTGACTTGTATTAGTCTGCTGTCATTTTGTTTGATTGTAGTCAAATAGGAGTTTGACCAGTCTACACTTTCCCTTACCCTATTAATGCGATGTGGTTAAAAATATTATCATCTGTCACTGTCTGCCATTAGAAATAATACGTCAATTTCATTTGTAATAAAACAACCAATAATTTTATTGTTCATCACCATGATCATTAGAATGTTATTTTGAAAACAATTTATAAGAAATAATTTTGGAAAACTGTGTAAATAGTAAATATCAAATATGTATGAAAATAAATATATTATATTTTATACTTCCAACTTAAAGATAGTAATTTTACGAGCTACTGAATATACCGGTGGTTCAAGTTGTTCAGAGTTCAACTAAAAAATGTTCGGCTACACGAAGATACAAAGATTTTGCTTCACGTCGATACGAAATAAATCCATATTACAATATATAAAATGCGATAGGACACTAAAAATGATAAAAATATATTTGGCCAACATTGTACCTGTATTACATCTCCTTATTGGTAAAGGCCGAATTAAAGGGGCTAATAGCAGTTAATCATTGGAATCGAGTGTACGTAAAAAACTGGATGCTTTCAGACTTGGCAGATCGTGCACGTATCGAATATACTCTTTAAGAAAATATAGTCGAACAATCTATCGAATGGAAAACACCATTATATATGCTGTTCGTCGACAAGTGTTTGCCAGTCTCAATCGTGTTATGGTGTGAGCAATTCTAATAAGCTATGAAATACCGTGTAAATTGATGTACCTGATCCGCGGTTTTCATCGTCACTCACAGCGTAAAAAGTTTGATATTGTATTTAATGTACGGTGTTCAGCAGCGATGTATTTTGTCATCACACTTGTTCCTACTCGTCTTATATTGGGTTTTATGGCAAAAGTGAATAAATTAGTCACATGGTATGAGGTGGGATCTGATCAATCCTTGATCTTTATTTTTTCGGTGACATAGGCATGTTGGCACAAACAGAAACGAATATGCTGCTAAAAATTGGAACTACAACTGAGATATAGTTAACAGGTAGGCCTAAAAATTCAAAAACGTGACTAATGGAGATTGTGTACGTAAAAAACTGGATGCTTTCAGACCTGACAGATCGTGCACGTATCGAATATACTCTTTAAGAATATATAGTCGAACAATCTATAGAATGGAAAACACCATTCGTCGACAAGTGTTCGCCAGTCTCAATCATGTTATGATGTGAGCAATTCTAAAAAGCTATGAAATACCGTCCAAATTGATGTACATGATCCGCGGTTTTCATCGTGACTCACAGCGTAAAAAGTTTGATATTGTATTTAATGTAAGGTGTTCAGCAGCGTTGTATTTTGTCATCACACTTGTTCCTACTTGTCTTATATTGGGTTTTAAGACAAATGTGAATAAATTAGTCACATGGTATGAGGTGGGGATTTGTGGATTTGTGGAAATTGTCGGATCCTGAGATGGATCTGAATGAAGAAAATGGAATTCGATCGACTATTCTATACATAATTAGGTTAATAATACAGTAAGATATGATGTTGACAGTATCGTAGAAAACCACCAGTTCGATCAAAAATATCGTGCCGGCAAACGGTCAGTAAAGATGTTGGTGAGAGTGTGTAGTGAAGTGTACGAAGTGAATTTTGAGATAGTGATGACGATTAATACCAGTGTAAGTACTGTATTCACCTTCAACTTTAGTTGGTATCTCAATTAGGCACAATCATAATTTATAATAGCCTGATTTTTCTTTTACAAATTATGGGTTTCATTGATTGCTGAATTTAAATCAGTTGATTATTACAAATGTCGAGAACATTAAATTGTTTTTTTTTTCTTAAAATTTAAATTAAAAATCAAAAAGATGAAAAAAAATATACTGTGCTTGCTATTTTTTTGTTTTATGTTGTTCTTCCAGAATTGGAATCAATGGACACACCGTCAGATTCATCATACGAGTCCAATGAATGTTATACAAAAACTAAACAAACAATTTATATGCTGCTAAATGATTTAAGTAAAATGAGAAAATTAGCTGCTATAAATATGACCGAACCAAATTTTCTTGTTTAATTTTTTTTTTAACGTATCTCATTATTCATTCTAATTATGTAATTTTTTTTTCCTATTAAACATAAAATATATATTTGTAATAAATAAATAAAAAACTGTTTGTTAAAAAGAAAACAATTTTTTTTTTTTTTAAAAATGTAGATATAAGTATATGAATATATGATATGAATGGTAATTGTTTATTAAATTTTCTTTTATTATGAATTTCATTGTCTCCAACAGCGATCCACAGTCAGACAGTAGTTGTGACTTTATAGTTAAGAGTCCTTTCGATTTAAATTTTAAGTAAGTAGACAGGATGTAAAAAATTAAAGTCGATTTTTATTTATTTATGTTTTTTTTTTATTAATTTTTTTTATTAAGATGAAAAATCATCATATTATTATCAGTTTTATTGTCGTCGTTGTTGAATGTGGGTAGGTTAAGTACATTAATTCGGGTAAATTATTTGATTTTATTATAATTAAGTAAAATATTTAGCAGAATGAATAATGATAAATAGACTGGAACTAAGCACTAAACCACCGGATATAATAACTAGTCGACTGGAATATTTTAACTTCGCGCTGATATGTGTCTGCTTTCGCAAAAATATGTTTCAAAGACGAGACTACACGGATAGTATTACGGCAAATAGTAAACAAATAGATTAAGTGGTCGACTGCCAATATATGATGTCAGATTTCACATACAAAACGATTGGCCAGTTTTTTTGGGACCACTAAATTGTCAGTCGTCACCAATTTTTTTAGTGTCACAAACCCATATGTTTTTATAGAATGAGAATTTGTTGCAAGACTGGCAGATATTGAGGTGACAAACAATATTATCAACCGAAGAACACATGTAATTGGATCGGTCATATACCAATGTGAACAGTTCAAGATATTGAAAGATATGAGCAATTAACTGAAATCCGTATAATAATAGAAGATACGATCGTCAAAGTGGATGAAGAATTGTCATAATGAAAGAGTATATAGTTTCAATGGTAATGTATGTAGTAAAGATCCTAGTCACATATGTTAAAACGCCAACAGTGGTGGAAAGTTTCCACGTTTTTAAAGTTTGAGATGATGGTATATTTGTAAAATTTCAAAACTACATCATAATTTTGTATCCATTAATAAGAGCCTTTGAGTCCGTTGCAGTATATGCACTGTGACCGCATCCTATTCGAATCGCATAGTTGAACGATTTTCCATAGACATCGTACAATATTAAGCATATTGAGGAAAAACTTAGACACCACTTTCATTTTCAAAAACGAATATGTGCCAATTATCCTTGACAGTACTTTTACGTAGATGTAATTGTTGCTGATGAGCTATGCTCTTGGATTATTCATAGCCGATATTCTGCAGTTTTGCCTGTTTTCGATGCAATCCAATTGGATGTGACCTTCATTACTCATTAACCAATTGTAAATTTTCTTTTGCATTTTGTCGGGCACGACGAGATAAGCGTAAACAATAGAAAAAAAATATTACAAACCGGGCACAATTAAAATAACATGAGGGAAACCTACTTAGTAGTGCTTAGAAAAATTATCGGAAAGTGTTACAGAACAGAACGTCTAATTCAATTCAGTAATGGTCTTAAATAAGACACATATGCTTGTTTCAAATGGTTTATCGGCACTAGCGTATGGCTTAGGGGTTTAGAAACTTAGACGAATATCATCATATCATAAATCCAAGTTTTCGTCAATAGGTGTCTTAGACGTATATTACCAACTATAATATAAAATAGGGATTTATGAAGATTGTAGGATCCAGAAGGTTATCGAAATGCTGGAAGAAAATGGAAACGGATCAGCCATAAACTATTCGGCCAATGATATCGTAAGATATGCATACAGCAGTGTAGTAGAAGACCTGATCGACGAAAAATAATGTGCCGGAGAATTGTCAATAAAGTCGACTGATACCAATTTGTGGAGTGTAAAGTGAGGGTATCAGTTGATCTGAAGGATATTGTTTAACATAAAAAACCATAAA
This sequence comes from Penthetria funebris, assembly GCA_027564355.1. Lineage (NCBI taxonomy): Eukaryota > Metazoa > Arthropoda > Insecta > Diptera > Pleciidae > Penthetria > Penthetria funebris. The sequence continues at coordinate 15,738 of JANSTX010018629.1, forward strand.
TACTTTGAAAATACCCATCTTTCTGTGAATCTTCCTAATATTATTCGAGTATGTAACCAACAACGTTTACAGAATGAGTTATATTCTCGTCGTATATCTGTACACTTGTGATTTTTTTTATACCTTTCTTTATAGTCTTATTTTCATGTTGTTGATACGAAGTTTATATTTACAAAAAAAAAAAAGAAGATATAAATTTATGTGATGAGAATTTTAATTGTTTTTTCTTCTTTATGTATTTAAAAAATTAATTTATTGAATTAAATGAGCCATTCTAATTCATGTTTCATTTATTTTGATGGTCTTTTTTTCTATTAAATTCTATACGTTACAATTTCATTTAGTTACAATTCAATTCTTCGATAAGTCGGTGGGCTACGCGACTACAATAAAAATTAAAATTTTCCAATTTAACTTCTTAATTCCTTTAGTATTTTTAATTAATAAATATCGTTTTAAAAGCTAATTGATCTTCTCTCTAATTACAAATATCAATATTATATTAGTGAACCCATAAAATTAAATGAATTTATACGAGTAAATGTTTATGAACAGTTTTTATTTGGTATTTCACATAGTAGTTTTTTATAGTGTGTTTGATATAGTGGTTTTTAGATGTTTAGTTTTTTTGATAAAGGATGAAAAGGATGAGCATTTTTAAGGTTCTTTTTATTATACAAAATATAAGAATAATTAGACAATATACAATGTATATTAGTGACAATAACATGTTCGTTATAGATTAGTCAGTTTACGAAAATCTCATGCTATTACTTAAATTTTAGCATCGCTTTCAATTGCAAAAGATGCGCTACGATTTTCTATACATTTCATCCTCAGACACGAAAACTCTAT
>JANSTX010018640.1:0-16591 GCA_027564355.1 Penthetria funebris
TGTAGATCTTGACTTCGTTGACGCCATTTATATGCTACTATTTTGTGGACTGATATATTTTTAACAACGACGGTTTTTAGATAAGGACAAGATGAAACTGATAAAAATTTGAAAGAGAGTAGACGATAGAGCGAAACTCACGTGAGTCAAGTTAAAAAATATCAAAAGTGTCGTTATCTTAAACAAACACCTTTCAGTTTATCAGAATGAACATCATTTTAGACCAGATTTGATAATAATGGCTCATGCCAAACAATCTCTTAGATTCAGATTTCAATAAATCTCTGTGTGTATAAAGAGAAGTAGCAGCTATAATGATGCTGTACAATTATGCAATTATAAATCGTTGCATATAACATATGTGCACTTAATTGATTTTTGTTGTTAATATTTCGCAGAGTGATATTCGTTTAACTACAATAAAATATAATTTACAAAAAATATAATATATTTTTAAAATATACATAATTTAAATTATCAAAACTTTAACAAAATATATATATATCTTTTAAGGCATCATTTTTGTATATATATATACTATATACACATATATATATTATATATTACTAATTCAATTTTTCAGCTTCGGTCGACACAATTTTCTCCCACACTTTCGATATTTGTGTATTTGCCTGATTTTGCTCATAAGTAAATGATAATATTATTGATGGCAAGACCTTTAAATATTCTTGAGCTAGTGATGTTTCTTGTAGTACACAATATAAACTGAATGCACTTCGTCTACCTAAAATTTTGATATCCAATAATTGATGTATGAATATTGTGAAATAATAAAATTTACCTAATGTTCCAACGACACCATTGTGTGCAACTTCTTGTTCATGAATTGCGGCTACACTTTCGGCCTACATAAAATGAATAAAAAAAACATAACGACATAAACTATATATTTGAATTACTCATAATAATATAAAATGATACGTACAGCTGTTCCACGAATGACTCCTTTTATTCTTTGTTTATTTAAATATAGCATCTTTGATAAGGCTCTTTGATGTTCCGTTACAATACCTTTTTCTACTCTATCACATAAATCGCTAAGTGTAAAAAATATATATATATATTCAAAATTTGCAAAATAATCAGAGGTATTATCAAAAAATTTAGAACTAAGCACATTGAGTATTAGTCAATGATATGTGAGTTGCCTAATTTTCAACTGAAAAAAGTCTCAACAATTATTTATTGTTAATATTTCACTGTAATTACAACTAATAGATATATAGATATTCTTGAATGATTTAAAACTGATCGTTCATAAATAATAACATGGTGAAACATAATTTTCATGTATATTTTCAAAGTCATATTAAATGATATTAATATAGGTTAAGTGAATTATTTAAAGGTAAATAGTAAAACCGCATGAAAGTATACAAACAAAATAAATATCACTTAAAGTGCACTGAAGGCGACATTAAGATAATATATTGATTAAAGTATCGATAGTAGAGATAACATATATAATTCAATTTGAAATTAGTTGTACATCAAAAATATCAATAAATTTACAAAAACCTTAATTTACCTATGAGCTGTTAATATATCTATTAACATAATGAAACGTTCATTAATTGCACTTTGTTGTAATGATGAGGATTTTTCCGATAAAATTGCAATTTCCTTAAATCCTAAAGACATTTCGTTAAATGTATTTTCACAAAGTTTTTTATTTGATGAACCAATTAATTTTAATATTGAACCCATTTCATCAATATCTCGTCCTTGACTATGTATACGATTTGCTTGTTGATCAGCCAAACGTTTCAGTCTTGTTATTGAATTTAACATTATTCGCATCATTTCTCTACTTGCTGCCAATCTTCCCTGATCTTCAAGTGGTAATGCCTAAAAAATATATAATATTTAAATTAATGTAATGATTGATTTTAATTTAGATATTTTATAATTACAAAATCTTCACTTAATCTTGAAAATTCATCTAATTCTTGTGTATAAACTTCACGAAGATGATCTTGATGTTCAGCACTCCCATCGGTTAAAAATTGTTTTATTAATGCATTTGTACCTAATGTTGGATGAGTTACTATTATACGTAACCATCTTTGTAAACCTCTTCGCCTTTCTTCCAGTAATGAATCAAGCATTAATTGTTTTGGTGGCAATCGAGGGATCATTCTACATTGTTTTTTTTTTATTTTAATGAAATTATTGTAATTATTTGCATTTTTTTTTAATATTGTCTTTAATTTATGAGTCCAGTAAAGTAAGTGGTTATATTGAATAGAGAAGAAAAGGATAAATAAATGATATAATAAATTAATTATTAAATATTGAATTAAGGGAAAACTATGATACATTAAAAAAGAGATAAGCCAAAATGCATCACTCTCAAGCAAAATGCACATTTGAATTGCCTCGTATTTATATGGAATTTCTTGATTTTGTCACCCCATTTACCTATTTATCGTTCGATTCGATTTTAACTTCAAATGAAATTGCCAGAATAACTAAATTTATATTAGCAAGATTTCTGATTATTTTGTTTGAAGTAAGAGTCAAATTTTCGCAGAGAAATGTGATTTAAATCAAAGAATTTTGAATGTATTTATTGATCAAAGCTTTGAAATAATTTTATGTGCGGAATTTTGTTCGGTATTGGGCACACAAACTGGATAATGTAACTCACCTGTAAGGAAAAGTGGTGACCAATAAACTATGTAATGTAATGAAATCATTATATCGTCTCATAACAGTGCATTTATTTTTCTTTGATGTGATCTGAAATACATAATTTATTAAAAATGAGGAATAATATTATTAGTATTTTGTTTAAAAAAAAAAATTGTTATCTCTTATTATAAATGAAAGAAGGCGTACATAAAAACTGATATTATTATCACAAAAATTTACATAGCGCAAAAGAATTATCTTGCAAAAATGTATGGTAAATTGAAAGTGAATGTAAATCCTGCAACAGAAATATTTCATACATAATTTTTTTGTTAAATATATTAACTATCGTTTAGTTATTGTATACAATAATGGGATAGTGACGAACGGAGTGTTCGACTTTCAGCAAGGTTACTCAATCAATATTTTTCTCCATGCGTTATCACCGGTACTACGATCGCGATATATACATCAATACTAGTTGTGTGATCGGGACTAAAACGATGGTGTTAATATTGTGTATATTGACTAACATCTTCACAATAAACTAAGTAGCTGAAGATTTATGCACCACCACTCTACTGAAATATCGAAATGTAAAACTGATTCAGTGATTGTATATTTTACATATATATGGGTGAGTTTGTTATAGGTTCATACAGAGTGGTTGACCCGAAAATTCCACAATATGGAAAAAATTGGTTAAAATGTGTGACAAAAGTAAAGTTTTTTTGTTTAAAATATGCAAACAAGCAAAATGAGGAAAAATCACCATTTGGCAGGCAAATGACGGTTTCCTAATATTTCAGAAAATAGATAGATAGATAGACTGTAGTTCAAGTTGCCAATTGACTGGGGACTGATTGATTTTTTCTATCTTACATCAAGTGTTATGCATTTGGAACATTTACACAAGAAATGATAGTGAGATTATTTATTGTGGTTTAAGTAATTATCTCCAATCATATATAACGTGCTAGCTACTAATTCTATCTATATACTCGTGGGTGATGAAAATAGTGTGTCGACTATTTCTAAACCAATATTTACCATCATGCGGTGACTCGACCAAAATATATGTCACTAATGGTCGTGTTTGTCGAATGCTTGAAAAATTGTCTCAATAAAAAACTGGGTAGCTGACGTGTTATGCACAATTCAACTGAAATATTCAAGTTTTGTAAATTCCAATTTATAATTATTTTAGTTCACATTTGATGTGTTACGAGCACTCAGTAAATGTATATCAAAAACGGCAAATTAGCATCGTAATGCCACCCTATGCGCCCTTGAGGCATGAAGATCATTTATTAAGTTTTACTCTAAACAAGAAATATTCATAATTTATATTATTGGTATCAATCAAACATTCTGCCATTTCATGTTCACAAATGTTGTTTACTTATTTATATGTGTAACATATATACGAGTATTAGGTATATAAGCTTAATATTATCTACAAAATTTACATAAATTGTTGTTTAAATGACGACAATTAACGTCATTTGTATAATTAATAAAACAAATTATCGAATTTTACGTCATTTTCATATATTTTATACAAAATCTTATGTGTCACAAAGAAGTTTAATATTATTATAAGTATAAATCCAATTAGTTTATCTAATTCTGAGTTTTACTACAATATTTTTGTGGTAATTAGTAATGTTAATTTGAAAAATAAAAATTTACAAAATAATTCAATGTTAAGTAGCTTCGCCAAAATGCTAAAGGAGAAGGTGTATGAAACTGTTGTACGACCAGCAATGGCTTACGGTTCTGAATGTTGGACTGTAAAAAGAGATCGTATGCACAAACTATACACACAACCTAGATGGAAATGTTGAAATAGTCATCCGGTGTAACATTGAAGGACATAATTAAGAACAACTATATTTGAGGCAATTTAAAAGTTACTCCCATCACCAATTATAATCACTAAAAGTAGATTAACATGGTTTGGTCACGTAATGGTATAGATCGGAAACTTACTTTGTTAAATTGACTTTGAATATTGGAAAAGATGTAAAAAAATGCGGTCACCCACAAGCTACTTGGTTATCAGTTGTTCAAAATGACTTGAACAGATTGAATGCATAAAGTAACGATATACACAAGACAGAAAGTTGTGGTGAAATAGATTGAGAAGTAGGAAGACCGACCCTGAATAAGGAATAAGGCAAGAAAGAAAAAGAATTACTATCATCAATGCTGGTTATATATATCTCATGTACAAACCTGGTGAATTTGAGATAATAATCAAGTTAAAAACTACACTTAACATATAGTATTCCTTGAGAGCTTCATGGAAATGGTTATTTTTTACATTCGGGTACATTACAATAGTCTTTCTATTACTGCTATATATGCTACGATATTTTCTTCGCAATAAACTGCTTTATGCGTCTATAGTGTTTAAATATCCATGTACATTCGATGATACCATATAATGTTAAGGGAAGGAAAAAAAAAACTGATCTCTAAAATAGACAATGAAACTTAATGAAACCAATATATTTAGGTATTGTTCAATTAAGTAAAAATGAGAAATAATTATGTACTTATAGTAGGTTAAATTAATTAGTTAAAATTTCAAAAAATTACAAAAATAATTGAAATATTAAAATTTGTAAATGTGTACATTAAATTATTAATGTTTTATAAAATTTTAAGTAACATTTGGGGGCGGGCGATTGTGTGACATACAACGGATTATCGATGTATTATAGTCAGTACTCGCTACCTTTCCGTATATTCCAGAACAAAATCTTTGAATATGCCATGTAGCCGGAACTTTCTGTTAACTAGGCTCTGGACCAATATGAACGACGGAAATAGTCAACAGCTCGTTTTATAACTCTATGTTCAATTGTCTCACATTTGAGTATCTTAATCGGATGGATTTTTTTTTAATCTATAACTATAGTATTTTTTATAATAATTTATAATACTATAAAGTTACATTTCTAAAAATTACTTGTGGTCTATTTTTAACAAACATAATTTTGATAGAACCTTATGAAAGTGTTCTTTACACATATTTTACATATTTTTTTGTCGTTATTGACATTTTGCTGAAGATCTACCAAAAAAGTAAGTTGACCCTCTCAGAGAGGGTTAAACGGGGCATTAAGAAATGCTATAATTTGTTTTTTTTTATTTTTGTCTTCGGAACACTTCCTATATATAGAATGTATATAGTCACTACTTTAAGGTTGACGAGTGGTAATTCTGCGTGTTTGCCGTTTACGCATAAATCATCGTTGCCCTTTTTTTATCCCACCTATTTATTCAATTGTGTATTTGTATTTTATAGTCACTACTTTGGGGTTGACGAGTGGTAATTCTGCGTGATTGAACGTTTACGCTTAAACCATCGTTGCACCCTTTTTTATATCTCACCTATTTATCCAATTGTGTATTTGTATTTTATTATTTATCTCTCTAGTATATAATTTCATGCGTCATGACTAATCTATTGTTTACTTTTTAAAATTGTTGAAAAAACAGAACATACGAGTATATGCACCAGTTCGCCGCAGTGCAAATTGTTGATTTCGCAGTCTTTGTGGGATTTATCTGAATCTGTTCAATAATCAAATAGTAAAAATTGTGAACATTCACAACTCTGCAGTTTCGTACAGACAAACAGTAATTATGTGTATTCATTATTATGTGATCTAATTGATTGATTTTGTGACTGTTAGGGAACAATCACCAAGCATTATTCATTATGGTTTCCAATAATAATAGTGTTTTTTTTTTGTTCGCTTAAGCGTAAGATTGTCATCGTTTATTACCTGTCTAATCCGATTATATTTCTTTAGTGATTGAAAAAGTTTCGGCAATGCGACGTATAGGTACCTGAAATTGATACAAGTTCTAGCACATATATTTTAACTGAGTTTAATTTATCGTTATTATAAGATATGATGAATGGTTCGCCTCTAAACGTAATTGTTTCATATATAGAATTATCTAATTTTATCCTACAAAAATACACAATTCTATATTAGAATGATCGTTTTATATTTATTTGTCGTACTTATTATATGGAGAGACAGACAACACGTATATCATGCTGATAACGTATAATGTAGTAACCTATGCTCTTTTATAGATTTTATTGCACAATTTGTGATAAGTTTATTTATAAATCCAATTTTTAATTAATAAATTGCAATAATTTTGATAAAAAAAAAATATTTTAGTTTATTTACTTGTGTTGTAAATATAGTAAGTAATTTCTAGCAAGGCCATATGAGAAAAATTAAATAGATAAATTAGGCAATATTTATATTATTATAATTTATTATGCTAATATGTATTTGACGCTTACCTCATATTCGGAATGCTTAAGAAATATACCTTTCTTTTCTGGAACTAACTGTACATGAATAGTATCAAGAGGTTCCATATTTATATGATTTAATAATTATTTGATAAACTATAAATTTTTTTTTACAATGTTTTTGATTTAACACTTGATATTTTTTTTATTTATATATGGCTAGATGTTTGTATGTATAAAACTTAAATTTAAGTGGAATTCATGGTTTTAAAACAACACTACACTTTCAATAGCAACAGGAAAAAAAAAATGTACAACATAACTAAATTATCTTAACTATTTGTGCCACTTACTGCAATTTTGCTGATAGTTTACCACTCATTGTATTGTACTCGTATATTAACCATATAATTAACAAAAATTATATACGAGTATAGGCTATAGTACACGTAATATTAACAATATAAATATAATTACATAAAAAAAAAAAAAAACAAAACAAAACACCTTATACTTTAATATTACTTTTTTCCTTCTTTATTTTAACAAAAAATAATTTTAAATTTTCAAAAATTGTAATAAAAATTCTGTATAATATTTAGTTATTGTGCAATATAAAAATGCTCGTATATATGCATCTTAGTTGTTCAACAATTTCAATGAGACTATCTCTATATGATTTTATATATACACTTAAAAATATTAAGTCAACTTAAGTTAAGCCATCAGTCTTTTCTGGTTTAAGAGTTTTCTCATTCATTCATTCCATTACAATATTTAATAGTCATCATATTCATATATTACACTCGAAAAAATTTAAATTTATTAACACTATAAGTAATGCATGATTAAAGTACATTATTATTCCAGAATGATGATAATCTAAAATAAACTTCTTCTTCATTATATTATTGGTACACATCAAGATCCTTATTGTGCAAAAAAATCATTTTAAAAGGATATTAGGAGATCTAAGTCAACTGGATAGTACTCACGTGCTTCACCATTTATTCACTTTCTTGTTGGAAAGACATTTAGAAATTAGACATTTTAATCAACGTTTTTGCTGTCAGAATGTGGTAGTCACAGTAGAGGAAACTGTTCTTATATTATATAAATAATACACTTTACTATTATCTTTTAAATCACTACAGTCAACATATGCATTCTTTTCAACTATCATATTGATTAACTAGTGACTAGCAATTATTTTTATTACCTATATTCAAAACTATATATATCAGTGTTATGCCATTACATGATCGCTACTACAATCTTTTTGGGTGATCAGCTCAATTCTATTGCAATTTTTTTTTTTAAACATGTAGAAATCAGTAATTTAACTTAATTTAACTGTCGTAGAATTTAAAATAGTCATTTGTAGACATTACGATACAAGCTATTCCAAAATACATTAATAACTAATATTATTTTTATAATAGCTCTTCCAAATTTTATAATAATTATAATATTGTGTTTAATGATTATAGTTATTGTTGAAACTTTCTAATAAATGAAAGTTGTGCTATTTCAGATTTAACGTTTACTTTCAACACACGTGCATGTGGGTGATAATTTTAACTTTCACACTAATTGGATTTATAGTGGGACACTGAAATATTAAATTTTCGTTTCTAATATACAAGTAACATATGGATATTATGCTTGAATATTAGAAACGATCAAATGTACATAACAACTATAAATTTGAATTTACAAATGGAATATTTAGCATACATTGTAGTTGTTCAGGGCTAGATCTAAATAATTCTGTAGAGTAGTGCATAACTACTACTCGCTATCTTCTCTTATTAGGTTAGATTTTACTGAAATTTAAGCCATATATGATATATGTAGTATTCAATAGTTGAATTAAATGTACATGACACATATGGACTACTATCGAAAAAATTGACATTGCTAATGGATGTGTATATCAGTGATCTAATAGGTTATTTTATTTGTTTTTATGCTAAAAATATTTTAGATACAATTGGGTATAGGGGACAATTACTTCTGATGTAGAATATAAAATTTGGTGAGTTAAATAATTCTGAGTAAAATTTATTCGAATTTTATGGTCCAAAATAAATGCAAAACTGTTGTAATTCAGTAGTATGGTATATAAATTCAGACATACGATCTGAACATTAAATCTATATTTTTGGCAACGAACACGTATCTTATGACCATGGCTTCTCCAATGGATTTGCGGGCTTATAGGTTGAGCAACCTTTGGAAAGAGTCGACCACATCTATTCAATACCATATAAAATATATTTATTTATTTATAAAATTGTGTTTAGTATTGAGTGTTTCGCCTAGTATATACGAATAATATTCACAGAATTTTATAAACTCCACATCATAAAATCGATTAGCTCTAATATGAGATATTTTCATGTTTAAATTACTTAATAACATTTTTATGAGATTGGTTCGTAATTTTACGTGAGTCATTATTTTATGTAAATATTGTGAATAATTTGAAGATATCGAGTTAGAATTACTTACAAATAGTTGAAATATCTTACATATGAAATATACAAAAAAAGTACATTCATATAATTATGAAAATATCGTAATTTATTTTAAAAACAACAGGTTGTTTGAGGAAATATATTTAAATTTATTTTTTATAAAAAAAAAAAAAAAAACTATCTAACTTAGACTAGACTTGTTTTCTATAATAATTATAAATAATATATAAAAATGATGGAAATGAACACAACATTTATATTTCGTTATAAATTACTTATTCAAATATGTATCATTGATAACAAAATAAGAAGCATTCTTGCAAGATTCTTGTGTTAATGGAGAAATTATTCTTTAATGTTTGTTTTGACACAACTTTCTTAACACTGTATGACTATACTTGCTATATTGTAATTATTTAAAGAATCATTGTTCTTAAAGTGATAGTACACAAAGATCCATTATATGTTATATCAATTTCAAATCTCATAAATTTCTCAACATCTTCTGATGAAGTACATTATATATCAACTAATATTGAGAATATAATTTTTACTTTATAAATCCATTGAGCTGAATTTCTGAAACTTGTTCTATATAATCAAAATATGTCAATATATCAAACCGTATCCTTATTGAATTTATTTAAATCTATTTTACCGATGACTCGATCACCATCTATATATCGAGAAAATATGTATTTTGAATACTGTTGATGTACTCTATTAATATCAGTCCATAAAATATAGTTCTCAATTCAGAATGAACAGCATAAGAAGTCAGTTTATCAATGCTTGCTAAATTCTGTCAAAAGTTTTACATTTATCAAGTACAATTAGATTTAATATAATTATTTAACCCTTTGCTGCCGTTTTGAACAGCTAAAGTATTTTTGGTACTAGAGGCTCAGTCCTGTATAATCTAAATACATGTTTTATAAATTATATTTAACATGCATCTCATACTTGAGAGGGATATCTATTCCTCTTCGAGTAATGTATACAGACGTATAATAAAACTTTAGTTACTAGATCATCATTGTTAATCTTGAATTCGTACGTTATTACAGTATTTAATAAAACAGAGTACAAATAGGTAGCACGTGAAATTCAAGCAACGATGATAAAAGGTTCTTTATCAGGTTCATAAAATAAATATATGAACCTACTACTTAAAATAATTTCTATTTTTTATTCATCATAGTATATCTGATATATTCCTAGTTACAATCACTATCTATACATAGTAACATATAAAATAATTTGAGATTTTCTAGTAAATGTACTTATAATTTCAAATCATCATTGTCCATTTGTATACCCAAATTTGATTGCTTTATTTAAACAAAACTTTAAATCACTAGAATGTCGAATAAGAAATTGGACTGATCTATACTTTCACAATCACTTTGAATTTTAAACTTATTACATTTTTTAATTTTAATCAACATTTTATTTACAAAATTTTAATCAAATTATAAATTATTCTGATTAATTAAACACGTTGCGGTTTTCAAATCTGTGAATGTATCAATTTCCAAACTATCAGCAGGATCAATTTCAATTATTTCACATCTGCAATAAAAAATAAAAAATTAATATAAATAATATATATCTGTTTTTTAATTTTATTCCTTAGTGCAAAGACACAAATTTTGTTGAAATGATTTAATAAAATACATAATTAATTTCATCACCTATTATTTTGAAATAATCCGAGATCCAAAATTGATCTTCTGGCAAAATAAAACATTCCAGCTTCAATAAATTCACCAGACCAATCTTGACGTCTTGGTCGATGTTTTGCGTTGAAATTTAATGGAATCAATTTATTTTCCCATGTACGATTCCATCTCAATTTCTTGCTCCTTAAAATTCTAGGAATATTAAAATTTTTGTCATTATGTAAAAAATATCTAACATTACCTGACAACTGAAAATACGCAATCAACTTCTTCTGAATTATTGAATAAATTGAAAGCCTGTTGCAAATATTGAGTTTTCAAGAAAACTGAGGTACATTGAATTAATCCAAGATTTTTTATGTGTACATGGTGGTGTAAAAATTCTTGAACAGATTCCATAGAAGTGGTTTCATCTTTGGCATTAATTCTTGATCGAAAATGAACATTTGCTCCAACTAATTGAAATAATATTGAATTAATGTGGTCACTTCAAAGTATATATAAGAATGGCGTATAATAATTATATTTTACTGTTTTATTGCAAATAAAAATCTACAAAATAGTTTAACACCATGTAGCTATTAATTCATTCCAGTAAATTATATAAATTATCATCGAAAGTTTGCAAATATATTTAGGTTTGCACCAAATAAATATATGTCAAAGCTAAATATTCACATAATGTTTTGTACTGTACCATTTCAATAAATCGATTTTAGAATATAAAGTTTCATTAGCGGTATGGAAGGTGGCAAATGCCTAACCAATTCTGCAAAATGGGGTTCTAATCTAACGCTTTCAATAGCTGTCTTTTTTTCGAAATATGCACATCAATTCTAAGCTGCTTTCGAATGATTCCATATTGAGTGACTAAAAATGAAATATGTATGTCCAGAAAGTACAATATAATAGTAGTATATATAAAATATATACACACTAATAGCGAACGATTTACACATTGAGGTCGGTGCAATCATACTAATCTTCATCGATAGATTTCAAAGGCAAGCTTTTTGACTTATAGATTGTGAAAGTGTTACTATAAACACATATATTCACTTCAGCATAAGTGTAATGTTGATGTACTTTCTCTTTTCTATATCGCTGGATTGAGATAATAAATTAAAATCCAATAAAATCCAATAAAGAAAACAATTTTATCCATTGACCAATTATTATTATGGTGAGAAAATAAAATAAATTGAGTTGTTTACCGAGAAGTTTCATTTATTCTTCTTGATGAACCGAACAATTCAAAGGAATAGCTACACCTTTAACTTCAGCAATTTTAGACTTTTCTAAAAGCGATTATTCAAGTGTAAATATCAATAAATGCTCATCAGAATGTAGTACTAACATCATCAAATTTTAAAATTTTAAAATCTTTGTTTCATTAAAATACATACACCGTTCAGCTTCTGCTTCAATTTTCTCATTATCAGTGGACACCCAAATATCATGAAAGATTTGTGAATCATGCAGGACTCTTAGTGAACGTTCAAGTAATGATATCCCATTAAGTTTTACCAGATTCTTCAGTGGAATTCCTTTTGATCCACCACGTGCTAATATTAATGCAATCACTTTACCTGAACTATTAGCGTTTAGTTCTTGTTTACAACTTTGGCATAAAAATTTAAAAAAAAATTTACTAAAAAATATAGCAAATTATCTTCATATTCTGAGGTACTCACATTTTATTTTTATTTTCTGTATTAAAAATAAATAAATTTACAGACACAAAATTAACAAAAATTATTATTAATATTTTAATAATAACATTTAATTTAATAACAACCATTATTTGATTTATTTAAAATAGGTATACATTACGAGTATTTATGGCAAGTGAGATTGAACTGAATGTTATATTACTCCGGATACATTAATATATTGGAAAGAACATAACTTAAATTGTTAAATTTACTTGCTATGATATTATTGTATTTCATTCAGTTATGAGTATGTAAGAGGCGAACATCTCAGTAGTACTTGTACGAGGTTAACAAAATAGGACATACGAAATATTAGTTTGTAAGCACTCGCAATCTTACAATTTACAAGTGAAAAATTCTTCATCTTTAGTTTTATTTGTATCATAGCTATTCTTAATGATATTTGATACTCATTACCGATGTATTTGAATGGTATTTGCGATTCAATTTTACGTTTTTATACAGATGCACAACAGATGAGCTTGTGGATAAATGATGCACTGATATATGAATGAACAGATGGCAGATGGGTTGATATACATTGGACTGATGAACAGATGGGCTGATGGGTAGATAGGATGACGGATAGATGGGCTGATGGATAGATGGACATATAGGCAGAAAGTAACGTGTAAAGTTAAGTTACTTGCTAAAAATAGTACAATTGCTGCCAGTTGCAAATTGATAAACTTTCATCGAGAGCCAGACTTCATTAGTTGATAATATTGAACTTTATGCATTCATTTCTCAAAAATATTATGTCTCAAAGTATATATAATAGTAAATAAAACACAAATTATGTCACTATAATTTCAATTAAATTGAAATATTGATTTTTATATTTAAGTACATAAACGTTTATAACTAATAATTTCACAATTTTCAAATTATTGTATAATTGAATAAAAATATTGATAAGTTCTCATTTAGTAAATTGATTGTTCTGGTCTTCTCTTTTCAATTTGCTGAATCAATTTTAATTTCTCAGCAATTTGGGATTGAATCACATTTCTATGCTTCCTACCTTCACCTAATTCTTCCATCTCAGCTAACCAATCAGCACGTTCATATATTTCGTTTACCACTGAAATTGAAGAGGTAATTAAAAATTCTTTTTTTAAATTATCACAAACGTTTTGTAAAATAAAGTAATATCTTAATATTGCATTAGGAATTATAAATCAATTACATTTGTTGCACAAAGAACATTTTGGAAATTAGACCTATATAAATATTCTGTTAATTACGATTAGATAGTCGCGGTAAAGTATTTAATACTGAATGGATCAGAATTACAAAACTATTCTTTCAAGTATTCCAATATTCAACTATTGGCATTATTTAACAAAAAACAAAAAACTGAAATAATTGTGACTGCCATCATTATGGATATTCATTTCAAATGGCGGATGCCAAAACTTGAAATCTCTAATCGCATTTATCGTTGTGAGTGTTACATAAAATTTCAGTAAAATGATCATTCTATAGTATCTATTATGTATTCCGACAGATTCTAATCTCGAAGTAACTTACTATCAAAATTCGTGCAAGAATTCTAAGAGTAGCCTATTTTTGAGATAGTACACATATTTACAGATTATTTGTATTGTAAATCTTGTAGATTTATTAAAAAATAGCGATATTTTCACGTCACTTGTACATTTACACAAAACTCCACCGAATTATTCAAATATTTGGTCATATTATAAGTTTTTATATTTGAAACTATAGTACAGTTTTTCGGTTGACACATTTGATGTTATCTGTGCATAGGAAATGGTAAATTTACATGCTTATGTCGCCTTTTACATTCTTGAGGTGTAAAGATTAAGATGATGAACTCAGTTGTTCATTCAATGACATAGTAAGAACCATGCCAATACATTTGGCGAATAGGCAAAAATGTCGACTATACCCTACAGTGAATTTAAGTGAAATGATATAATAATGTTGATTGTGGTGTTTTGATGAATACTCTTCTTTAATAACGAAATAAAATAAATATTATTATTACATTCTGTTATTTGATCAGGATTGTTCGTTGATTCACTGCGTTTATGTTTATATTTTTGTTTAATATTTAATCCATCTAATTCGGGATGATATTTTATGCCACTCATGTTTTCTTGAAGTTTTAATTTTTGTTTATCCGATGGTTCTCTTGAATGATCTTTATATATATATCTACATGAACGAAATTGAAATAAAAATGTTTGGTCTTTTTTTTCCATATATTGGCCAAAAATAATTTACTTTTCATATTCATATGCTCCACTTGCCTTTATTGTATCATATGATCGTTTTCGGGCCACTTTGGCTCTCATCATTATTTCATAAGCCAATTGATCTTCATATGATTGGTCTTTATGTTTTAGAGGCATTGTCGGTAGAGGTAATGGGTCTCCATTTCTAAGATGGTAATTTACTTTATTTCGTTGAAACATAGTAAGTTTCTGTTCTTCCATTAATACTATAAAAATGGTAGCATGTAGTTTATATGAATGACAATAGAGTATGTATATTATAGTATATAGTTATTATTCACAACTTACATTTGAGAAGATCATGGGTTTCTTTACTATATATAACTTTATGAGGATGAAAGATTCCACCTTGTGGAACCCTTTCACTTGGCCAATTCATATTATTCATTTTATTAATTTTTAAAATTAAATTATAATAAATTATTTACAAATTAACACACAGAAATTATTTATGAAATAAATAAACAAACTATGGTTTCCATAGTTCCTTGTTTATTGTGTGTTTAATGTTTATTGATTTATGTAATTTCTGAAAATCCAATAAATTTGGAAACTGTCAAAGAAGCAAAATCAGATATTAGTTGCCCCAAAGTCTACATTTAAAAGCATTTGATAAGAAACTTATGAATGAAAGCAAAATAATTAGTTTGTCGCCACTTTTTATACAATACTGCAAAAATCATTGAACGATATTAGAAAATCAAACTATTGTATTTTACCTGTCTATAACTTCCGAATTACAGAGTCACAAGAATTGGAAATAATTTAGCGATTTATAATGTGACGGTGTAGAAAAATACTCGTTAAATCTTGTCGACATATGTACCACACGAATATATTATTCGAATGTGATGTTTCCAGTTCGCACGGATGTGTGTTTCAAAATGCAAAAATACGGAGCTGTCCGTCAATTTCACCATTTAAAATGGCAAATAGTAATGTTACGTGATTGTGCTTATATGCAAAACATGCGCCAGGATAGCATGCATCTTTCTTACTAAAACATCAATACTCTATCTGCAGTCGTTAATGAGATAGTCAAACTTTTGTTAAAAAACTTACCCTCTTGCTGATTATGATCTCTTGTTAAAATTCCAAAAATGTACAAATTTCTGATACCTTAAACTTAAATTAACAAAATGTAGATTATCTTGTAAACGGTAATAGTTATAGAGGTATAGTTTGAGAAACGGATATACGTGGTAACCAAGCGCGTAATTTGAGTGCATCCTTGAGCATATGGGGAACGGACGTGACCTTCAAAATGGCAAAATTGCAGTGCTGTCCGTCATTTTTACCATTTAAACAGGTAACTAGTACAGCTACTTGATTGTGCCTATATGCAAAACATGCGACAGCATAGCATGCATCTTTCTTTCGAAAACATCAATACTCTATCTGCAGTCGTTAACGAGATATTCTAACTTTTGTTAAAAGAATTAACCTCTTGCTGATTAATTTGAGTGTATCCTTGAGCATCTGGGAATTGGATGTGACCTTCAAA
>JANSTX010018651.1:0-16590 GCA_027564355.1 Penthetria funebris
ATTTTGCGGAAAATTAAAAAAAAATAAGCGGAATTTTTAAAATAATTATTATTTAATTTTTTTTTAAAATATAGTCACATATTAATCTAATATTTGTTTAATAGTTTTGCTTTCATCTACAAACTGTCATAAAATATTGATCCAAAGATCTTGTTGGTATTCATTTGTGTTCTTTGTTTCCAATTATAGTTAATATAATCTATCAAATACGTCAGACGCCCGTCCCATATTCAATTGGAAGTTAAACAGTAAATAGAATTCTTTGACTTGTCATGTCAATCTGAATTTTCTTTAAATATCAATCTTAATTTTCTTCAAAAGGATATTTTTAACATGATATTTTTTTATTATGTTTTAATTTTTAATCTGCCTTTTACACATTTGACTAGAGAATAAATTAAGGATCTTTGTTATATCCATTTGAATTTTAAATGTATATAAATAGAAATATCCCTTCATCAACATTATTGTCACATATTCTGTTCGTAACTCTTTTCAGTCCAGACAGACACTTTTGTCGTATACCAAGAATATTCTTTGCATGTACCAGATATCCTTTTCTTTTTCGCATTTTCATTTTATTGTTTATTCTAGTTTTAGAATTTTGTTTTTTTTTTTTTTTAATATCCGTTTACACTGTCCAAACACAACATCGAATTAAATTTTATTCGCAGAAAATATTTCCAAATGAAAATCATAAGAAAAATAAAATACAATTTAATGAAAAATTGTTTATATATTTCTCTGGTTTTTTTAGCAAAATTATCCCATCTATTAATTAAAATTTAAAATTTTTGGATATTTAAATATATTGTAGAAATATTTAGATTGAAAATATTGCAATATATTGGTGGTTTTTAATACATATTGAGAGAAACCACAAGATAATGTTGATGATGACTGGACATGTGGTTTTTTGTTTGAAAGTTATGTCAATTATTATGTAAATTTTATGTTTATGATGAAGAAGAAAACCACACATATGTTTTGAAACATGGGTTTTTTTTTTTTTGATTCTTTTCCAATTTTGTGTAAATAGTTTTTCATAAAACGTATATATTATATATAAATAAATGAATTTCCAAAAATAAGTTTATTTTATTATTTTCCTTTTAATTGTAGGTGTTCTGGAAAAAATCATTGCAGTTTTATATTTGCTGTTGATCATCCTTTTTCAATTTTATGGAATAGTGGAACTGTTAAAATTAAATACATCTGCATGGATGGTATGTTTTATTTAATTTTAATTTTTTTTTTTTAAATTATAGATTTTTCTTACCACTTAATTTAATTTATTATCTATGTAATTATTGAGCATAAATTTTTTTCAAACAATTTTTTTATATATACAAAATAGTCCATTAAAATACAATAAATAAAAATGTCCTGACCGTATCTATCAATGCTGTCATGGTATTATATACCTATGTATACAGAACAGCTGCTGGTATAAATCAATAATATATAAAGGATAAATTATACTTAAATATTTATATTGAAAATTAAAAAGAATGGAAATTACTCCACCAGAACATTTATCCTTCAATATACCGTGTTTTCCGGCTATAACGATCATTGTAGATCGACGGAAATATATGGTAATAATAATTTATTGATCAATTTTATGATTATTGTACGTAAAGTTAATATACTAGTATGTATACCCATAAGATCTATTTCCTCTAATTTATTGGTCATTAATTAGAATGAAATTAATTATATTAAACGATATTGTAAGTATATGCTGATCCCCTTTTAATTAACATAAGTGTGCTCGATTTTTAGTACTTATATGGAGTATACGCGTGTATTCAATTTATATGTCAACTTAATTATTATAATAGAGCATGCAATCAAAATGCAAGTACTCACATTAATATAAAATTTTATCGAGGTGATAAAATTAAATGAGTTTAATTAATTATGATTTTGTAATCAATTTATTAAGATTTATATTAGAATAATAGTAAGAGAATGGATAATAGGTTCTATAATTTCGTCATTGTAACTCTATAACTTAGTAATTTAACTTTTACCATGCATTGCATTTCCTATAGCAAATCGACTATCATATGTCTAAGCTCATTAAATACCTATAACATATATCAATAGCTAACCTATATGCTTCCCACTTACAGCTGCCACAGTAGTCACTAGTTCTTAAACAAAGTATCATTGCATAATGCCCCATAGGACGGACGCTAAGGTGCATAATTGAATTATTGTATAAAATTATATACCTGATTGTTCAGCGTTTACACCAGAATGGTTTACTACTTTGTGTGCCATTTATTTTGATAAAATTTCAATAACCAAATCGTAAAAACAATTTATCAAAATCAATCATTAATTATTGTGATAACTAAAAAATTACGATAAAATTTGGATAGAGCCAGAAAAATGTATATTTATCGTTTATCAATTACATAATTATTTTAAAGAAAAATATTCGGTTGCAGAAAAACACAATTCTGGGTCACAGGCTAGAATATTAGATGGTAAACATTGCTGCTACTGTTCTAGAAAAGGTTCAAAAAAATTCATTAACTTCAATTCAATGCTAAATTATGCATAAGGAATTGAATTGATACCAATAAGATGTTACAGTTTGCTCATGATAACCCTAATTTTTATAAGAAAATCATAATGAGTGATGATGCCCATTTCCACTTAAATGGATATGTTAATAAACAAAATAATCACGGTCCTGGGCAACCTCAAATTATTTATTTAGCATTCAATAAAATTTACAGTATGATGCGCTATGTGATCTGCAGGAAGCAGTAGCCGTTACTTTTATGAAAATGAAGCTGATATTATGGTAACTTCTTGTGATTTTTATGATATGTTTTTTTTTTCAATAAATTTTGTAAAGAAATTGTGATCTCGATTTATCTTCACGCGGTCACCGAATTTAATAGCGACCCCGAACGTTTTTTTGTAGAGATATGTTTGCAGAGCAACGTAACAAATCAGAATCATAGTTGAACAAAAAATTAACAATTATAAGAAAAATATGCAACTGCTTGAATTTTTGTACGGATTACATCCCAATTCTGTTCCTATTTTTGCCCACCCTATTGTAGATCCGAATGTTAAAATGGATTTTACAATCGCTGTATACAATGCACAATATTTTATTGTAAATTTATTGTGTCTACTCAAGATGAGTGTGTTACAGCTGAAAATTTAATTTTTCCAAAATAACATATGCTAGATTTAGTGTTTTGAAGAAAATTAATTTAATTTAATTTATAGTAAATTTATGGAAAATTCTACATAAAATACAAGTAGTAGCATGCAATTTTACTTCAAACTTCACTAACTTTTCGGTATTATAATTATATTCATTCCTTTAATAAAATTATACGAAAGGATGTTATGTAATTTAAAACATTGCTTAAAATCAATTTACATAAAATAATAATTTTTCTTTTTATAATTATGTACGTTTTTAACAATTATTTATATATATAGAATTTTTTTATGCCATATTTATTTGACTATTAAATGTGAATCATAAAATTTATGGTATTAAAATAATGTAAAAATATGCTAATTAATTTAGTCTGTCGTAAACACTAATTAATAACTTAATGAAAAAGGTAATAAAATAATTAAATACTTTATTTATGTGCATTGAGATTAATATAATGTGTGGTCGTGCTCAAATTCACTGTCATTGCATTTAATTGCAAAATATTTCCTTTAACAGCTGATTTGATTGTTTAAAAATGCAATTTATTCTTGATAATCGGAAATAGAATAAAATTCATTAGATAAAATTCCAAAACTATACAGTCAACGGGGTATTAGTTCATTGCCTTTTATGCCTTCGAATAGTCGATTGATCAAAGAGTTGTTGACATCTAGCATTGAGAATGTGTCAATTTTTATTACTTTTTCTTCTGACCAATCAGCTTTGGTAGTTCTTCTACCCTTAAGGGTCACGGTAACTAAATGCCTGGTTTACCACAGAATACAATAATTTTTGTTGGAAATGAGCAACGAGTGTGATCATAAATTCATTAAATAGTTATGAATTTTTGGTATTATCTTATTTAATAAAATTATAAGTTCTATATTATCATCAGATATAACTTATATATGCAACCCCTAAGTAAGCACGTTTACTAATGGGACTATATGTAATGCTATAATGTCTATACATATATTTTGAATTCCCTCAAAAAATTTATTTATTATGTTTAATGCAAATTTTATAGAAAGACATTTTACTAAAATATGTTTGCGTGTCCTTTAATTTCTATTATTGTATGCTAAATAAAAAATAGTTAAAATACTTAAAAAATTAAAAAAAGGGACGAACTACTTATGTTTTTTTTATTATATTATGTCAAGAAAATAATTAATGTAAATATTATTCCATATAATGGCTACGTAGGTCCTGTAACTAGAAAACACATGTTGATATCATTGATGCCTCGCATTCTTAAACAGGACATTATGCTGTAATAATTGCCAAGTGTTGAATTGTTTTTTTCTACCAGTCGACAAACACATCTGTTTAACCTCGATCACACGCCATTACTGATGTATACCCTGATCAAGTTACCGGTGACACCGCGTGGAGGTAAAGAATGGATGAGTAACCTCGATGATAGGTCACTACATTAGCCACCTACAATTGCCAGCTAAATAATATAATAATTTGGACTTGTCGAATAGCAATCTCACCAACAAACTATAGGTACCTGTGGATTTGCATACTACTCTACCGAAATATTTAATTATTTAACCAAGCAATTTCATGTTTCATTCTGTATATTTGAAAGGAGTGCAGGAAACGACAAATTAACATCATCTAAGGGCGTCCTATGACCCCACGATTCGTTAAAGTTGAGATGATGAAATATGTGAATTATTTATGAACTTATTATTATTATATCATCAGATTATGCTAAAGTATACAGCTAAATTCAATATTTTCATTTCCATCATATAATTTTGATGTAGGTCATGGAAAACTTTTGCTCCTCTTGTTAACACAATGTTTATACATAAGTTTCCATATGGAAAACAAAAAAAAAAAAGATCCGCAAAATGTATATAATGTAAAAAATGCTATTAAACACATGGGTGTTTTTTTTTTTTTTTTGTAAATTGCCGAATAAAATTTTTACTACGGTCATATACTCAAAGTCATTAATTTAGAGAAACTGAAAATGAAAAATTATGAATTTTAATATAAACGAGAATTAAATTATATGCTACTTTTAATAGTAATTTGCAATAAAATTACTTAACAATTAATTTTACATAATAAAAGGTCACAAATTAATTTTAAGTGCCACAATAAAAAAAATATTATGAGAAATAAATCAGGAAATTTGGGCATGTGAATAATCAAACTTCATATTATCAAAGCCTATTTTATATCGTTGGCAATCCGATGATATCTGAACATAAAATTGGGGAAGGAACTCATGTTCAAAATATTAAAATATGTTCAATTTCGTGTTAACCAATAGTCAGGATTATGTAATAATAAAAGGTGAAGAATACTCAAATTGAATAACCTCGGCAACTCAAGCATTAGTGAATTTGATTACTGACTTTACGATAGGCGAACGCCAGCGGTAATGAAAAAAATTCCGAATCTAAGAAAGGAGGAGAAATGAAATTATTTATTATTTGTCTATTATTTATTATGGCTTGTACACATTTGGAATGTGTCCAAGACCAAAAATATTGACCATTGACATATACTTTAAAATATTATACGATGACTATAAAGATATTATTAGAGAATCAACCAAATGTAAATATTTTTTCTGTATATGCACCATACAATTAGGAACCAATGAATTTACGAAGAAGAAATTTTGGGAAAGTCTGGAATTGGTTTTCCAGGAACTGATTGAAACCAGTCTCGTTATGATTGATATAAATAGATATGTTGGCAAGCTAAATCTAAATTTAAATTTGTCATGATATAAATATTCATTCAATTTGAGATATTATAAAGATTGTAAAGTGATTAGTGGTGAAGCTCTTGACAACACAGATTTCTAGTAGCAAATTATTTGCAACTATAACTCAAAACAATATATCGGTTTTTCAAAAGGTTTTTGCAAGAATTTTGGACACAAGACTCTGTGATATCTTAGATAATTCGCAATATAGTAACACTGTCAAGTACAAGGTCGTTGCCCTAAGGAATTGTATCTATATTTGCATTAAATGTATTTTGATATTGAACAGTAGCGAGAAATGGATTTCTAATATTAAATGAATAATTTGTGCCTATCAAATATTATTTGCAATTATCCTTAATATCCCAATTTATTTAATTGTTGA
The DNA here is from genome assembly GCA_027564355.1 of Penthetria funebris. NCBI lineage: Eukaryota > Metazoa > Arthropoda > Insecta > Diptera > Pleciidae > Penthetria > Penthetria funebris. The sequence goes on from JANSTX010018651.1 coordinate 6,322, forward strand.
ATATAAAAGGTTTGCTTAAACAGTTTTAAGACTATATAGTTCCTTAATTGTGTTGGCAACTATTTACAGTTCGATTTATATGTACAATTTTTATTCTTAATTTATTTTTAACTTATCCCTATTTAGCGAAATATAAAAGGAAACATTCATATTTATTAAAAATGAAACTTATTTGGTTGGAACAATTTAATAATATATTTTCTGATAAAATCTTTCGACAAGATCGTAAAAATGTTAAATCTGAAAAAAAAAAATACAAAAAAACACAATAAATTTTAATTGGCATAAGGCCAATTTCATGGATATGTTTATCTTTATATGGTAAAAATTTCCTGCATCGTGACTTGAAATTACATTATCCCTAGGGATGTTATACATGACAGTGTGAAAGTATAAGCACTTTTTTTTTGTCAAAACTATATAATGTATCCTACATCTGTTCAATTGTATATGCAGTTTTCTTTACCCATTCAAGTTGATTTATATAATATATAGTCATATGGAATTAATAGTGATATTATTTGATACATTAATTTATGTATTGCTGATACGAATGGAATCCAAATCGTGGTGAAATCATATCCGCATTAAAACACCTAAAAGGAAATATTGGAAGTGGAATTGGTTGGCATTGCATCAGTATTGGTAAAGTGTGGTTGTCTGATGATATTCCCAACCTTATGGAAAGTGGGGTCGACAATTAAGATGCCGAAAAAGGTGTAACTTGAGTATATGCGAGAACTGGCGTGGTATTATCTTGCTGAACACGATAAATAAAGTTATAGCTATTATCGTGCACGGCAGGATCAGTTCAGTTTTGCATCCGAGTATACGAAAGGAACAGATAGGTTTCACGCCTGGTAGGTCTTGCACAGACCATATCAACACATTACGAATTATTATTGTGCAGTCGATTGAATGACAAACATCATTGCATATTTTATTTGTCAGCTTCAAATAGACATTCGATACTATTTATCGAAGTATGATGTAGACAATTTCTAAAAAATTGTGGAATATCGTCTAAAGTGATGAATATGATCCGCGGTCTATATAGTGATTTACAATGTTGAGTTTTGCATCGTGGAAGGCATGGTGATATTTTTAATGTACCTTCGGGTGTAAAACAGGAATGTATACTATGACCACTGTTTGTCCTGCTCGTCTTGGATTGGGTTACGACCAAAGTAAACTTTGAACCGCATGGTATCAGATCGGGTTTAAACCGGTCGACTTGAAGATCTTGATTTCGCGACCAAAATTTGCTTGCTTTCGCAAACTGAGTCGGACATTGGAACGAACTGTGAAATACGGACGAAACTAATAAAAATTGGTACGTCGAAGGAGTGTTCACTTGCAGTCATCGGCGAGGTGATAGATGACGTAGAAGACTTCGAGTATTTGGGTGGTTTTAAACAGTTGACGGTGATGCAAAAACAGATGAAAGGTTCCGTATACAAAAGACTCGACAAATCCATAAAAAATGCAGAATGGAGCCTGGCAGTCGTTACAAATTTCAAAAAAAAGTTGAGCATTTTATAAATAAATTATTTATCGGTACTATTGTATGCCTGCGAAACTTGAAAGGGGACAAATAACATCCTGTCACACATTCAATTATTCGTCAATAGGTGCCTCAGACGCATTCATTCTATTTTCTGACGTGTCTCTTGCAATTTACATGTTTTAATAATGAGAGTTCCAATTACACAGGTGCCTATGGTAGAGGAATTAAATTTCTTAGTTCACAGTTATGCACCTAATCGCACCCTATTGTTCTTGAAATTTGTAACATTTTTTAGTAGATATATATATATATATATATATATATTCATTATTGGGTGAAGGAAATGTATAAAGACAATATAATCTTTGTTAACTTTCTGCATCACTGGTATTGGATCAGTTGGTCAATATTGCATCATGTTAATGTTTTTCTAAGAACTAACAATTTATGTTAAAATTTTAAAATCTTCCCATATAATACATATTTTTATTTATGTGTACATTGAATAATTATTTTTAAGGGATGTTTGCCTATATTTGCTATAATATAATCACTTTCTTCAATGCCGTTGTTTGCACAAAGTAAACAAAATTTCTATTTACTTTTTATAACAATTCCTTAAATATGCATAATATCAATGTATTGATAAATAAATAAAGGTTAATCAATCATTTATTTAAAGAAGAATTTGTTTGATAAATTTCATGTGTAACATAAACAGTGTCAAATGTCGAATAGTGAATTTCTCATCCCCTAAATTGATTGATGATGGTTTGTATATATATTGACTCGTAATATGTGATCAAAGATAAAGAAAGAATTAAACAAATTTCCTACAAAGAATGAAAAACAACGATACAATATTTTTTATGGATAAAATCTCGATAAATAAAATCCATGTGTAGAACGTTTCATATTTCATTGTAAATATTTTATTTTATTAAATGATTGTACACAAATCCATTATCGCGCGCCTTTAATAAAACGAGAAAAAAAATCTTTAATTCCTTGCAATTCAGTGGAAGCAATTCCATTTTAGGGGAACAGAAAGTATATAGAAATTGATACAAATAGACCTTGTCAATCAAGAATTCATTGCATACGACAACCATGTGGACGACCATCTGTATTTCAAGTCACATTTTTTTTTATTAATTAACGTTAGTCTCAATGTGACGATATACAGAAGTTTCGTGCCACCACAGATGTCAATCGTTAACTTGGAAATACTTTAATAAGAGAAAAAGGTACCACAAAATTCACCAAATGAATTTGATAAGTAGACTGTTGATAATGATGATGATGAATTTGAGCATAATTTAGTAGGAATACGAGTACAGAATCAATAACGATGACTTTATTGATATATTTATCGGTTGACTTTAAAAATTCTGAACATTGGCAATGGTATCCTTAATGGTATCCCAATTTGCTCGATCTTCAAATATAACAAGATTTTTGACTGATGTATTCTGGTATCGTATATTTTACCAAACAGGCAAATAGAAATGAAAATAAATATGAAATATTCTAATATAATAAACTAAATATATATATACTATGGGATAGTGTGTACAGTATCCAGCACCTTTATACTTTCACAACTAATCCGATATTTTCATTATTTAGTGTTGTAGTTTATTTTATATACCCTCATTTTGATATGGTTTTATTTAATGCAAAGAAACATGATGAAATTGGAAACATAATATAATATAAAATCATAAATTGTGTCCTTAAAATCGAACCCCTAATAGATTTTAGATTGATTACACATTTTCATTGGCATATATATAGATTAAATGCTAATGCATAAGCATCGAGCAAGTGTGCTATTTTATCAATGGGAAATTATTTCTATAAATTTTATCGTAAAAAGGCATGCATTTTAGATATGCTTTTTAAGATCAGTAAAAAAAAATGTTAAGGGAAATGAATTCAGATCAGTAAACATTGATAGTTCATAGAATATATGAGCGGAGGATAATAAGTCACAAGTGCATCCTAATCTTCGAAATATAAATATTTTACCTATACAGCATACAGAATACACTGGGCACCTCGTTATATTTATTATAGTCTATTTAGTTGCCTGTGAAACAATAACTGGCTCTTCCCACATCGATGAACAAATCTAATCTATTAGATTTCTATGGTAACTAATCTATTAGATTTCTACGGTAATTTATCAATTTTTATGGTTAAGACACAGCGATACGATGTAACATTTCCAAGTGAAATCTATTATTTGCATACTGCATTCTCGTATATTATCCATGTTATCGGCGATTTGCACCGTTAATATGTATTTCGTTTGAGTGCTCTTCTTCCTTTCAGAACTTGTCAAAAAATTTACATACAAGAAATTTATGTACAAGAATCTTAGTAGGATCTGTCAGTATATGAAGAGTGACTTGTGCGAATTATTTTGTTTAAATTATGTCGCAGACAGTCAGTCATATGAACAGAAAATTTGGAATAGATGTATTATTGTTGTCATGATCATTTTACTTGACATAATTTATTTTTGATTACTGACTAAAACGCTTCTCAATCGTTTTCATTTGTTAAAAATTCATAATAAACATTATTTCTCTTATGGCATGAGTTGTTCATAGGAAATTGATTTATTTTTATCAACATCTATACGTGGGTGTGCGTGTATATCGTATATATCCTTACAGCTTACAGATCCTTTTCAATAAACTCTCATATATAATTGAATTATTCCCGTACATCAAATACATGTCAAATGTTATTTATTTTTATTTTTATTTATTTAACACTTATGTTCATCATGTGTTAATATTTACCCATTTCTATATCCTTGAATTAAGCATTTAATTGAAATAAAAAAAATAAAATTTAAACAAACACAATAATATTGAGCAATATTAAATAAGGTGTCGCAAAATGCAATTTAAACAGTTGAGATTTCTTTATAGAACTTGGGACCACATACTGACCAAATAGTCGATAAACGCTTGTATTTGTACATTCATCTAAATGGGGGATCAAACAATGAAGATATGCAATCTAATTTTTTTTTGTTGCAAATACACAATTTAGTGAAAATTTTACGGAAACGGAACAATGCAAAAGATATATTGAGTTGAAATCTATTGTTAGTTGATTTGGTGGAAAAAATCAGATAGACATGAACACGTCTACTTGCCTTGAAAAATTTGCAAGTCAATGATGCACGTGCGAATTATTCTAATATGTGCATGAAAGTGTGCATTTTCATATTTAATATTTTAATTTCAATTTTTTGTTTAGACATTTTGATTTATTATTTATTCGAAAATAAAGCATTTTCCATCCCAGTTTTTGATAAATGATTTAGCCTTCTTTTCTAATTTTATTTGCCAAAGATTAACTTTACCACATGTTAAAATGTGTCATGTCTGATTTTATTTGGAAGAGATTAAATTTACCATAGATTATTCAACCTATGCTTATCATCTTGCATTGCCAATTGTTCGGAATTTTAAAGGGAAAATATCTATCATGTTTGTCGACTTAATGGAAAATATAATTGTAATACTTTACTGAATTATTCAGATGTAAAATTGAACAGTTAAAATTGTCTTTACATTTTCCAATAATGAATGCCAATTAATAGCTGATGTTGGGTTAAACTATGCACCTATAGTATTAGAGTATATTTTCTATTCAAAAATCTAACATCTATTTATCTCTTTTATAGCATTTCGAGTTAATAAATATTGTGGTGAACAATTAACAATTGGTCCTGAAATTCATTATCAACAACGTATGTTACGTAATAAACGTAAAAGAAAGGGTGATCCGGTAGCTGAAGCAAGAATTCAACCAGATCAAACATTACATCATTTAAAAATATTTAAACCATCTCAAGTTGAACCTGTCGAAATTAGTGCAATGGAAAATGAGAAAAATAAACAACATAGGAAAAATCAACAAATTTATTCACAGGTGAGAAAATTTCGTAAATAAATTTTCCACTTTTATTTAATTATAATATAAAGTTGAGCATATATATTGATTTAGTAGTTTATTTTAGAAATTAAATTCAATCAGTATTTTGTTAATTAACTTTTTATTTAATTAAGTTTAATTAATTTAATTAATTAAGTTCGCGTGCATATTATAGTTCACGTGCAATTGAAATTATATTGGAAAATGTCTATACATCGCATCATAAAAAAGCACATGTTCTTTTGGTTTTGCCAGTTTTTGTAATACGTTACCTCAAGGAATCAGCTCATTATTTGAAACGTAATATGAGGCATCAAATCTCTAATAAAACATTATTGCCAGAAAAGCAAAAAGGTTTCAGCTGGAAAAGGTGAAGTAATTAATGGATATATTAATCTTACGGTGGTCTATATGTGGACTATAGACTAAGATATTACTTTCTGAAAGCCTAACCTCAAGCACAATATGTTATAAACTTTGTTAAAGAATCTACTAATGTACTAATGTAGTGTGGTTGCTGCAAATATGGATATTATTTAAGGACTACATATTATCTCTGACGTGATAAATGCATCATTTATCAATCACTTTCCTCGCACAGAAATTTAATACCATTGAAAATCTAAAACGAAATACTGTAAAACATGATATTGGTTAAAGATTTCATTATGAATTCAGTTGAGTTAAACTTTCGCAATGTTAATTGAGACATACAATATCGGTGTTATGTCTTGAAACTATGAACTTATAGAATAACACATATTGAGAACATCGACTAGTCCAGACAAATTTCAATAGATGTTCACATAAATGATTATACACATACCATTTTCAGCTCTTCGTTCACTCACGTTCCTTCAAAAAGAATTTGAACATTCGAAACGTTTTAGCTAATGTATCTCATGCAAAAAATATGAAAAAATGCTTTCTCATTCAATTTAAATTGTTTGTAGATATTAGATAAACATATATTGGTATCACGAGTACTATCCAACATTTGTTTTATGAATACCTTAAATGGAAATTGATTACAAACTTCATTATAAAAATAGTTTTAGTTTCAAATTACTTTATATGCTAATGTTACTAAAATCAATATTAGAGTATATTTCCTTGAACATTAATTTTTCTATATATTAAAATATATGTTTAGTTTATAAACACTATCTTCTATTCAACTATTTACCATTTTATTTGGTAGAGTTCTTCCTTGTACAAATGTGTCTCCATATATTAAATATCTGTATCGATTATTTTCCTTAAGAAAACAGAAAAAAACCTACAGCTTTTTCCTTATCCTTGATCTTTTTAATACATTTATTTGCGTATAACGAATATATGAAATAAATATTCGTTTCTTTGTATGGAAAGGACATTTGTTTTTATACTATATGCATATAGATTAGTTCTAATTTTAAAATATATTATTACACTTATTACGTTCTTATATATCCATGTATATTTTTATATACTCGAAATGTACTCGAAGTGAATTCTATAAATCAAATTAAAAATGGTATCTATAATATTATAAGATTATCGTACGAAATGCTATCAATCAAATCCTAGGACCAGGAAATTAAAAAAAAAAAAGGTTAATACTTGAATATTTTATATTTTGTCTCCTTCTTCTTCTTCTTCTTCTGCTTCTTCGCTTTGTTCCCTTATTGAGGTTTGGATTCTGCTTCTCAATTTATTTCGATCTTGTTTATTATCAATATCTGCATTTATTGTATTTAAATCATTTGACATTATGCGATCATTTTGTTCTATCTGAAAACACAATCCTTTGTTGAATATATATGTATCTGAAAACAACTGTTCCTACACCATTTTCCGGACCATCACCATTATAGTAAAATCTTTAATAATGACCAATATTTTTGAATTTGATCGCTTGATAGATGGAACCGTGATATTCCACATACCTTCTCCAAAAATTCTGAACATTTTGAATTGACTTTACTTTTAATACTCTCCATTCGGATATCACCTGCTTGGGGGAGTAGTTTCTCTTTATCAAAAGTGAATTTATTTCATATTTTTACCGATATAAATATTAAGTAAATTATTTAATTTTATAATCAAATTCTCTTCTTTCATCTATTTCACTTGTCAAGTTTAATAACTCACTAGAGTTTTTGATGTCAGTTTTATTCAGTTTGAAGAATACTTGCCATTTTCACTTTCACAGAATCCTATCTAATCCTGTCGGTAACTCATAGTCGAACATATTCTTACTTGCATATGTAATCGTGGCATATGTCATATTGTAGCTCTAGATTTAAATTAGAAAATGGTAGCCTTCTCTTAGGAATCCCTACTCACAACCTGTATTCCTTTTTTCCCTAATGGCAAATTCTAAATTAATATAGAATTTAGATACAACTATTATTGAAAATCTGACAAATTAATAAATTTATGTCATTAATTATTTATAATTTAAAGAAAAACCGCAAACCTTTTACCACTAAATTGAAATTGTTTCTTTTTTTTATTACAGGATTTTCGCATATTAAAGATTTTGCCTAATGATTTGGACAATTTAAATGATATTAAAAAAATCGGTGATGAAATTTACATTAAAAAAGATGTAGATGAAAATGTAAATTCTATAGGCAATTTAGATGGAATTTCAAAGTCTTTAGAAAAGGAGTTAAATTTCATTAATATGCCAAAGACAACGGTAATGACAAAGACGTCAACATCAAATCAACCAATATTAGGGATAACGGCTACGGAAAGTGATAATAAAATAAATATTGATAATTCAAATTTACTAGAGCACACAAATAATTATGAAAATCCAATATTTACAAATGAAAATGAAAATGAAAATGACATTGAAAATATAAGGGTATCAAGATCAACTGAAGGTTATGATATTTTGATAAGAGAAGGAAATGAAATTATTACACCATTTGCACTATCTACATTAATACCCTTAACGAAACATAGTAACATTTTTTATATTAATACAACGCCAGCAACACTGCCAACAGCAACGACATCAACAACATTAACAACATCAACAACGAATCCGAAATTAATGGAAAATAGTGAATGGGAAAATGAAATTATTCGTGAAAATCCAAATATTTTTGATTCATTAGAAATTCCCCATACAGATGATAATAATGATAGTGATATTTTTGAAGATGAGGATGATGCAGATATTTTTGATGATGATGATGACGAAGATGAGGATGATAACGATGGTGCTACCGGTGTAACTTCTGCTTCTTCTTCTTCTTCAACTAATGTTGACGATAAAATTTTAAACGAAATTATTGTTCAAAATAATTTTAATAATATTAGTAAAATTAATAGTTATAGTGATAATAATAATAGTAATAATAATAATAAAAATGGAACCAAATTAGATAATTTAGTTATTAATAATAGTAATAAAAATAATAATAGCAAGGACGATATTGATAATAAAACGCGTATCCATGATATTGATAATAGTGGGAATAATAATGATATTAGTATTATTACTTCAAAAAATACATTTGATGATGATGTGGAATATGAAGATAAATCTGTGATAAATAAAATAAGTGACAATGATATTGATATTGATAGCGATGATATTGATTATTATAGTTATGAAGATTATGATATTGAATACGATGGTCTAACTATTAGACGAAAAAATAAAATCCGTACACATACAAGTTATCAAATAGCACGTACCACGAGAAAACCATTAGTACAAGGATTTCTGGCAACACCCGGTTATCCAAAATATTATATTGGTGATTCGGAATGTAATTGGCATATTAGTGCACCATCTGACCAGAAAATACGTTTAACAATATTGGATTTAAATTTAAGGTGTAAGTTTTACAATTCAAATTTTATGCATTTCTTTAAAGTGAAGTCATCTATTTAGTAAGGTGATCATTTATCGTCATTTCTAAATGTGAATATGGTGATGTCAATTGTGGGCGAGGGTCACCTGGAAGAAAATGTACTTTAAACATGATTTATATTCATAAATTCTACTATTCTATTATGTACGTTAATATGCGATCCTTTCATATAATCAAATAAACTTTAATGTTCTTTACATTTTTATTGACTGAAATTATTTATAAAAATCGAAATGAATATCATCTTTTGTATTTACTTTCTACATTTTATACTTAAAATAAATTTTATTTTCTTTATTTTATTATTGTAATATTCACGAAAAATTTATCGATTCAAGTGTATACGCTTATACTATGAAAAAGGATGTACGTGTAAGTCGTATATATGAAAGGATATACTTGTATAATCATTGACGTTTTAGGATACATTTCATTTCTATACACACATTTAAAAAATAACAATAACATTTAGAAATACAAATAGATTTAATTTATTTCATTATTTAATCTATTTTAATTTCTATATTTCATTTACAGACGATACCATTTGTAAGGACTATATTCAAATTATAGATATGCAAATAGGACGTGCACTATTCAATAGTTGTAGTGAATATTCAAAACCATTGCAAATAATTAGCGATTCAAATCAAATACAGGTAAGTGCAAATAGATTTACTTCAAAGAACCTGCATAAGATTGCTATATTCGTATACTAAGAGCTAGATTTTGCATATAAAAATGCTTGTTTTTTATTGATTTAATTTATTCTAGATTTGTAAGTAAACATAAAACACATTGAGTTATATAGGTTACAAGGGAGCTATTAAAATTTCAGGTCACATGCACTAGTATTTCAGCATATGCATGTGTTGTTGTATGGACAAATGCAAATACTGAGTTTCTTTGATGGTTATATTCAAG
>JANSTX010018662.1:6555-34376 GCA_027564355.1 Penthetria funebris
TTGTAACGGTATATCCTTAGCACAGGTCATCGATCGATCGATGTAGCCTTGTGGTTGATGATGATGATGATGCTGGTAAGTTGTGGCTCTTGATACTGTTGTTTGTAGGTTTGTAGGTCGTATCTGACATTTTGTCGGTTTTATGATATGAACACATCTGTATATCGTCCATAATATTGTGCAGCGTAAATACCTTTGTCGTTCGTTTGATACTGGGTAATGACCTTTGCTTGGCGGTGATAACGATAGTTTCACCGCATCTGCTCGTACAAATACATGTGAACAAGTGTCGAAATCACGGTAAACAATTGTTGTTCGTGCATTCCGATCCCTGGTTGGTCGCCATTTGCATATGACCTCTAAGTTGTAACATATTCGCAGAGTGGATAGTCGATTGATGATGATTGCATTGCTTAGAATTTTGCAGGAGTTCAGCTGCGGTTGCAGATGAATCCTGTCGAGGTACGGTTCGCAAGCCTAGCAGAGTGAATGATTCATATCGGCACTTCGTAACGTGGTACGTACTCACGCACACGAGCTACCGTTTCGACTCGCAGGTCGATGAGTGGTATTGTCTCAAGCCTACGTGTAAATCGTCTGACTAGTGTAAGGCAATACTTCGGAAATAGCCACGAGATAGATGTGAATCTCGGCGAATTGTTCGAAAACCGGTGCGTATGTTCCGAGAGAACTTTGCTCGTCAGATTGCATCGTTGACATTTGATGCAGTTCTTTGTCCAAACACCGACATCTATGGAGGGCCAGAAAAACTTCGTGTTGATAAGTTTGTGAGTAGCCCGAATTCCAGGATGTGATAGATTTTGCAAAGTATTGAATTGGAAATCGGAATAATTGGTCGAGGCGTATTCGTTGAATTAACACACCACATCATATATTCAGCATCAAAAATTGAAATTTTGTAGATTTGATTGACGTACCAGATAAAATGTCAGTGAAGGCCTATGGTTTCTAGTATCGTGATCTTGTCGATCAGTAACAGTGCGTCATCCACAATATTTTGCATACCTGCTACATGTTGTATATCAGAACTTAACTGTGGGATACGGTTTAAGTATCGTAACTGACGAGGAGAAGTACATTCGAGATTCTGGGTCGTTCAGTCAATTGGAGTGTGATCACGTTTTCATTTACTACCTACCAAAATCTGATCTAATGTCATTTGGTGTGTAGTCGCTGCTAGAGTATATCGACGATATAATTTGATCATACCACTTTTGTTATTATCGTGATCAGGAAAAGTGACAGTTGACCTGACAAAACAACTGGATTTACGACATGTATATATATATATACATATAATAAATATCAACGGTCAGATTTGAACTTATTTAAGAGAAGTTCATTTCTTATTCATTATCGTTGTATGCCCGTATAAATAAAGTTTAAAAACCATCAAATTATTTAACAAGTGAAAGTATATTTTTCCCATGCTACTTTTTTTCAAAATAAGCGAATTACTTATTATTATGACTTAATAATTATAGAAAAAATACTTTATGTCAATTACTATATAATATAAAGAAAAGAGGAACATACTCGTATTTATATACACGCAACATAAAACAGTTTTATCAATACAAGTTATGTTATAATTAATATGACAAAACACATAATTCTATTAGGTTATTTGTCATTCATTCATGTTTAAAACTAGATCCATAAGTTATGTTATCATATAACTTAGTACGATTACAGGTAAGATCTTATGCTAACTTAACAGGGTAACATAACAACGTACATTAACTCCAATAAACTTGTTTTTTATTATTAATTGCTCGCATTTATCATAAAATGGAGTAATTAACATTGCATTACATCTTTGTTAATATATTTAAATATAGTACATTGATAGACTGTACAAAACTCTGTAAAATAATTGTTAGGATTAACCGTTCTCATGAGATGAGTACCTGAGCAAGTACTTATTGTGCCTACTCAAGGTGATCGTTGAGAAGGGCCCTATGAATTACCATCATCAAATTGAACTCGATTAAATAGTAAGTGCTAGTATACGGCTGAGCACCTATTTAGGCAATAACATCAATCCGGTAGCCGTGAGCCTGTAACTTATACTGCCAGAATTTTTTAATCAAACGTGAAACGTCATCAAATGGTTTCGGATTAGACGGTAATACGATGACAATCTTTGTTTTGCGTAAACGGACACATGGATCATAGTTGTAAAGTAGTGTAAAGCTAGACTAAAAGACAACGCACGGTTTTGTCAACTGGAAATTATAATTTCAGGAGTGGGATAAAATTTGTAACAATTATTAAAATCTACGCACCTACTGAACTGGCATCAATCGACTAAATTTTAAAATTTTATTAACTTAATTAATTAACGTTAATAATGTCTCAACTATATTTATATTTTAATTGTTATTCTAGGAAGCAAGAGGTGTTTACATTTATTTTTTGGCAAAAATCTCAGAGCTCATGGATACTGTCTTTTTTGTATTACGAAAAAAAGATCAACAAATATCATTTTTACACATGTATCACCATACAGTGATGCCAATGATTTCTTGGGGTACAACAAAATACTATCCAGGTGGACACGGTACATTTATTGGTAATTCTTAATAGTTAAATTAACTTCTTCAGACAGTTATTCAATGTTTAATTTTTTTAGGAGTAATAAATTCATTTGTACATATCGTAATGTACTCATATTATTTTTTGGCTGCTTTAGGACCACATATGCAAAAATATTTATGGTGGAAAAAGTATATTACAAATATGCAAATGGTAAATTTATATCAACAATTCCACTAATATGATTAAAAATTTAATTAAAGTTTAAAATCGTCATTCTAAAAATAAAAATGTTAAATATTGAAATCAATTTATTTGGGGTGAATATATATTTACCCATTGAATGACGTATTGTTACATAATCAATAATAGGGTCATAAGATCTAATTTTGCTGCGATCGTTCGTATTCTAATAGTAATATATTTTTGCAAAAAGATAGTTCATTAAACAACCAAAAATAGTTTCTTTTATAGAACTTCCTTTGAGAAATTGGATTTTCTTTTTCAACAAACGTTTAATTAAATTTAGTTTGGATGGATGGCGTAGATTCTATTACTTTTAGGTTGTTCAAATAGTTGTTCAAATGGTTGTTCCCTAATTACTATTTTCATATTGATCTTTACACCAAATTGTATCGCTTGGGATTAGTGAGACACTTCGATTTTAAATTGTAACATCAAGAAATTAGCTTTGAATTGCGATCGAATGGAAATGTATACATTTATAGTATACTTAACAATTTGAAGTTGCACAATCTACATTTATCTCTATTACCACCATTGAAAACGCGATTAAATATGTGTCCATTTATGGCATGTGATCGTTGACAAACATATATGTTGTTATTTACATTGTGAATATATCTTACCAACAAACTGGGTAGCTGTGACTTTACAGTCATATATCAGCTTAATAATTCAAATAGTTGACTACGATGGCGTTTAAAAATCAGTCCGTAATATATTTTGCAACGTTTATCGATATGAAATCGATTTGGATGAAAATCGTGTAAACGAGGAATTTCATCCGATTTTCATTCAATTTGATTCAGTTGGATCGTGTAAACGGGGACGTAGTTATACATTTAAATTTCAAAGTGTTTTCATTTGCTATACGTTTAGTTCTGTCTGGAAATATATTTATTTGATACACTATGTAAGGGCTAAAAACTTTAAAACAAATATTGACAATTTTGTTTGCTTTAATTCTTCTTCGGTACTTCATAGGAATCGCACTTGAAATAATTTTAATAAGCTTTACATGACAACAACTCTGTTAAAGGTAAGTTTAACGTGAAGAGAATTATCGAAAAAAATTTAATTGTGTTCAAAATTAATTTCAATTGAATTAAACTCTAATTTTAAAAAAAATATTGGTACAGAAACGCTCATATTTAATTGATTTAATTGACTATATTAATATGGTATTTATTTGTGTTTTAATATTTTTAGATACAATTCTGCATTGCCTTCTTACATTCTGCACAACTTCTCTACACAGATTGTGGATATCCTAGATGGTCAGTGTGTTTTACATTGCCAAATGCAATATTCTTCTATGTACTTTTTAACAATTTTTATAAAAAATCATATAAGAAATCAAAATCAACTTATGATAATTTAGATAGACATAATAATGGTATTGTTAATCGTGTTCAAAATGAAAGTGCCAATTTACTTTGTAGTGATAATAATAAAAATATTATTGACGATAATAACAATAATATTTGCAATAATGTTAATAATAAGCATAAGGACTTTAATAAGCAACTCTAATTTTTAAGTATATTAATTATGTTTATAGCAACTAATTATTTTGTTGTGCATAGTTGATTTCATTTACTTCAGTCCAACGTGTAACATGTAAATGCAATGCGGTCAGATACGTTACATAAAAATTATAATAATTTGTTATAATTTTTAAAACGACAATATTAATGATATTTTTTAACCGTGTGACCGAGTTATTCCATAGTTTAATATTAAGTATTTGTTTTCAGTACAACAGAATAATAAATATATTTTACAAAATTAGTAAATATTTTATTTTAAAAGGTGATAAAACTAAGAGATTGCAAATCGAGAAATTTGCAAACGATTTCAAGGGAAGCTATCATTATAATCAATAGCAACTGATAAACCATAATGATGAGCATTATAACACAATACATACGCTAGTTTTAATAGTACAACTACATTTGTGTATTAAATAGTAATACTGTAAATGTGGAAATCATCAAAATTTGCATTTACTTTATGCAATGGGGTGCTAATATTTAAAAATTGTTGTCTTTTTTATTATTGAAACATTTAAATAATAGTTAAAGACTTAATTTTTTCCACTAGGCTATATCTGTAAAATATTTAATAATAGTAGAAAAATGTATTTAAAAATAACACGAAGATTTAAATACCGCCAAAAATATTCACGAAGTAAAACGGGATATTTTTGTTTGAATATGAAAATACTTAAGTTCTCGTAACACTAAAATTTAAATATATTCATGTTTTCTAGGTTATTTTGTTCTCGATAGTTTTGACAATGTGAAATATTGTTGCAAAATTTAAAAATATTTCGTTTCATATTTTTATTGTTTTGGTGACATAAATAAACAAAAACAATAATTAAATACATTTATTTGAAATTTTTATTTAAAAGAATTTATTATATTTAAAAGAACAGCGCTTTAAACAATGTTCATATTACTTACATTTAAAAGTTGCCACCAATTAATAATTTGACACCGCTACAACCAATCAAATTAAAGTAAAATACGAATTCAGTTCGGAATATTTTTTTTAATTTTAAATTCATTAAATAATTAAATATTTTTTATATATAATTTGATGTAAAAATAATAACATAAGCTTAATTAATTAAAATATTCCCTAAAATTGATAGTTTTTTTTTGTTATGAGTGGCCCATTGAGTAAAAATTTTATATGATTTGAAATCTTAAATTAAAAGTTAATATTGACCTACTGTTTATGTTTTTAAATTGAAAAATTAATTTTAAAATAATTAATAAATTAAACGCTTCTTCAAACTTTAAAAATTTACAATTTTGGTAGACAATTTATATTATTATTTAAGTACAAAATAGTTTGCAATGAAAATACATTACCCTGAATTGTTTTTAAAAATTTTATAAAAATTGCAAAGTTGCAATTACAAATTTTATTACATAGTAAAATTAAGTAATTTCATTTTAATGTGGAAAATTGTATTGAAATTGTTTAGTGTCGAATTTGCCGCTATAGAGAAGGTGCTTGACATTTCAAAACAAAAACAAAAATATAATAAATAAACTCAAGTTAAAAAATGGAAAATTTAAAAATAACAAAATATTAATAATAATAAATGGAAAATTAGTCAAAATTTGGTAAATAATAAATCTATTTGATAATAATAAAATAAACCATTGAAAATAGTTTGTAATGGGTAAATTTGTGCAGTAAAAAATTTGTGTAGTAAAAAATTTGCACTCGCCCAATAAACTTACTTAAGTTTCCGGCAATAAGTTCATAATAGAAGTTTCAAATAGGAGATGACTCCTGCGTGTAGTGACCAGTAACATTAATAAAATAATTTACTATAACGAAATATCCTATATTTGTCACGACAATCATCAAATTCAATTCTTTTTATGTAAAATAATAATTTCAAAATTACTTTACTTTACAAATCTCATTGTCCACTTGAATATATTGTGTCTACAGATTCTGTTGGTCCATCGCATTCCTGTTGTTAATCGCACTCTTAATGTTTCTCCTTCTCATTGTTAGATTCCATGTATCATCACTAATCCATTCCTTTCTTTCATAATTAATGAAACCCAAAACATTTGTATTAGCGTCACCCATGTCCATATCCGATCTGTTAATCTCAACAAGGCAGTGTGAAATTTGACTATGAAAAGTCATTTTATCATCTGACGATGCCTGCTCTGTAGGTGCATAAATTTGATCTGTTGTTACAAATTAAACACTAATCTTGATTATTCGATCTGATATCGGTTTCCAGTTGACAATAATCAGCTTTGCAGATACATTTAGTTATAAACTGACTCCAGTACTGTGAATCTCACAATCTTAAACTACTTGGTAGATGACGAATAAGTTCTGATGCGAACATAAAGAAAATAACTTTAAGACTCACTGAAAAATATTTGCGAAATTTAAAAGTGAATTTATTATTAATTTAACTCATCTGTTAAAATATTATTTAGCAACTTTAATTCTTATTTCACTTGTGCACACATGAGCGAATTAAGCAAACGAAATAATCATGTTCCACGATTCGTTATTTCGCTTCACAATTGAGCATACAGTGCATGCGAAGTGAAATAATGTGGAACTTATCATTTACCGCATGCGAAATAAATTGACATTTTATATGATTAATTTCATTTCGCATGAACAATAATTTTTTTATATATGCACAAAGTTCGGCACTCTATGACAATTCATAAGTATCACCACCATTTTTTATGATTTCTGACCTTTGAATCTAAACCAGGATGTAACGATAAAGTGATCTGTACGAAAAATAGCAGAAGATAGAATTTTTGTGTCACCAGCATTTTAAAAAAATGAAATTTAAATTATTATATTATTATACAACCAAATATTCTTTCTGACATTTGGGTTTTAAATATTAACATCAACTTGAAGTACTCGTAATCACGGATTCCTCAAATTAAAATGTTGTATTACATTCACATATAGAAATTTCAAAAGTAATTTCAAAAGTAAGTTTTAAAATTAAACTTTAACTATGAATACTTATTTAAATGTTAAGTTGGAGAAAATGTGTAAGAATTCAAATTGAATTGACAAAGATTAAATAATCGGATTTGTGGACGTTGTTAGTTTTTTTTAAATAAATTTATATATGTGTGTGTTTAAAGTGGAAACTTATATGGGATAAGTATATAAAATTTCTCTAGACAGACTGATAGGTGTAATACAAGGATATAAGCAATGATCATAACAATACATAGATGAGTAGTTATATTAATCTCTTAACCTAGATCCATGGATTGGTGCTTTTTATTTACCCTGGTTCATGCCTTACCTAACTACTTTTACCACATTTCGTATATTCGTATATTATGCTACAATAAGGGAGTTTTGAAGTCGAAATTCATGGGGATATTTTTTTTAAATTCTGACAAATGATCATACTTTAGAATAGTGCCATAACGCATTTATAACAGTTAAATAGTCAAAAAAAAAATATTCTTTTAAATTTATTTATTTGAGTAACTTTCTGGAAGGCAACGATGTACAAATTTCCATATTTAAAACGGAATTAAATTTTTTGATTTCGTTTTTTATTAACTTACTTGATTTTATATCAACTTCTTATAATACATAATTTATAGCAAAAGTTTTAAAACAAATTAAACAATTATGGTTAATATATTATTATAGTTATATATATATAAATTAGTATGTGGGAGTATTACTATATTATTCGTTTTTAGTATAACTATACTAAGAATATATAATTTTAAATTATGAATTAAATTTACTAACAAACTTTTAATAAACTATGTGATAAATTGTATATAGTTTTTGATAGATTAATTAGAATTAATTTTTAAACCAGTGGTATAACAGAAATAAAGAATTTTAATAACAATATTGATTTTTTATAATACCTTAATTTTCTTTAAACCAAATTTTTTAACCTTCATTTGAGTTTTAAAATAAAGCAAATTTTCTTTTTAGATAGTTAGAAGTAAAGCGGTTAGTTCAGATGAATATTTGCACGTTACTCACCTTCAATGGTTAGCAAATTTATTAAATAAAATCTTAAACAGAGGTGTAAACCAAATTATGATTTTCTATTTTATAAAAGTAAGGACGATATAAACAATTGCTCAAAGTAAAGAGAGAGTACATAAATGTAACAGTAAGCAAGTATACGTATGTATAAATAATAGTACTGGCGTTAGAAGACATTATGGAACGACGTCGTTGAGTATCAATATACAATAATCTTTTTAATTCGTAAGATCTTAATTTCCATTTAAAGTTCAGCCCAAGTGCGTTGTTTGATACAAACATCAATTCAAACTGGACTAAAATCGCAAAGACTTTGATATAGAAAATGTCATTCAACTCCATCAACCTACTGTATATTTGTATATTACATTGCTAACACATTTTTATTACTCGAAAAACATTAACATTTGGGTTCGAATCAGATGGGAAAACGAATAAGAATTATGGGTTTCGTAAACGGTTACAATTTGGATCTTGAAACGTTAGATCAATGCTTACGTAAAATTTCAATGCTTGTAAAATAGAGATAAAACAAATAATATCAAAGTTATTATGTTAAATGTGTCCGAATAGAAAATAAATATGCTAAACTGAGCAAATTATTGAATTTTCAAAACTTTCACTACCAGATGGCATTGCAAAACCAGATTCTTTTAAAATTTTCAATCGCGATTAAATTACTATTGACAGACCTAACTAATCGTAATTTAGAAAAGGAATACAATCGCCATTGAAAATTGAAACTGGTTTTACAAAAATTTCTTTGTAATTCTTCAGAATAACGAATATAATATATAATACATATTATGAAACCCCTGTGCGCTAAAAATTATTGACATATAGCTCAACTCTTCTTATTTCTACTCATATCATAACATATTTAGTACATCCAAACGCGTGAAAGATTATAAAAGATTTAAATCTGTGACTATTCACATATGATTTAACAATCCGTTGAAAGAATTAACGCAACAGATTTGTTGATTTTGACTACTGAATTGGAATAAAGAGAATTATACGCGAGCATATGCATAAACTAAATATTGCTGACATTATTTACCAGCTCAGTGTAATTTTGTAATTTGTGTAATTTTTTGTCGAACAGCTGTAGAATGTAAGTTATCATCTAAACTTTTACGAATCGAGAGTGGTGCATAAGTCCTTAGCTATCTAGTTTGTTGTTGAGTTTGTTTTTCAACCTGTCGACAAACACAACATTAACACCATCTTTTTAGCCTTGATTCCCAATTTCTAACTGTTTTTGTTCTGTGATTTTATCTCGATTTCATTAGTAATATGTAATTACGCTGATAATCTCGTAGCTCAATTATAAATTTGAATAAATTTCTAATACAGCTTCATAATAAATACATAAGACGGTTCATAATCTACCACTTGCAGTGGTAGTCGATGCAAAACTTAATATGTGGATACTAACTGAATTTCTTCAAAAAGCGTCAATACCTCACTGTGTGAGTAGGTCATGTTGTATTGAGATTTATAGACTTAGAAAGAACAGTAACATATATGTCCACACAAACTGATCGCCCTTTGGTAATGAAAACGAATATTTGCTCGAAAAATAGTTTTCAATTTTCAATTAAAAAGAATAAATATATATTCGACTATTATCAATATTATATACTTCGTTTTAAATAAATGTGTGGCATATAACTGAAATTGAGTTTGCGCAAAACTATAAAAAATGTTGACAAAAGTATATAATACAGTACTTATTCTGCAGATGATTAATTTAAATTAAATTTTTTGAAACTGTGATGTCAAAAATAATTTTTACATAAATTGAGAAATCCAGACTATTGTTTAGGGGAGTTTGCAGTTTTAAAATGTGGCAAATTTGTATTCGTGTTAATAAATACAAAAATTTAAAGTAATTCACTTTTGAATGATTTATCTTACATTTATGGTAATATTTATTAGAATTTTCAATTATTGTGAAAGTTTTTGAAATGTTTAATTTTATATAAATTTGAATTTGTTTCGCGGTATTTGAGTAGACCAAGTATTGTCACTGCAACATGACAGACCTTATATTTCCTCCACAAATTCTATCTCTATGAAGGTATCATACAATTGACAGACCTAACAAGTCTTTCCACAAGGTTAGAATATGACAACGGTTAAAGATACAGGTGTCTAAATGCAAAAACTTTAAATTAGATATTTGTGAGTATATGATTCCCAATGTTTATAATATTATATAATTGATCCAGTACACGTCTA
Organism: Penthetria funebris; assembly: GCA_027564355.1. Taxonomy (NCBI): domain Eukaryota; kingdom Metazoa; phylum Arthropoda; class Insecta; order Diptera; family Pleciidae; genus Penthetria; species Penthetria funebris. The sequence continues at coordinate 17,152 of JANSTX010018662.1, forward strand.
TTGGGATGGAATTATTTGTTATATTGTAAACTGGTGTGGGACGCTTTGCAATATTAACAAAGTCTACTTTCTCATACGTCTTTGATGATGAAAGAAAAAACATTACTGTCAGACTTAATATTGGTCAATATGTGGTTACTGATTAGGTTCGAAAACGAAAAGAAAGTAGAAAATGAAATAAAAAAGAATGTAAGATTTAAATTGTAAAATCTTGGTCAATATTTGGTTACATATCTAAGTGTAATGCTTATATTCGTATTTCGTTGAAAGGTTTTAAACAAAATTAATCGTTTTTTTTTTTAACAAATGAATTTGTATAAATTTGCATATATTTCATAATCATAATAATCTTTACCTTTACTCCACGTAACAGACTAGGGTATCAATATAATATACTCACTTCTTTTCGTTCTCTATCACTTCGCATGTTGTTCTTGTATCTAACTTTCTTCTATTGATTATCCTGTTTATCGCCTTCAGTTCGTCCATTCTATACAAATGCTTGTTTGATATTAATTTGATCAAGAAGAATCATTGAATTATTCATATGTTTAACAGATTCACTAATTGTTGTTTATTGGAAACTGCTTCGGTTTTTCGGCTGACATTTTTGATGTTACCTGTGTATTGTGTATTGGGAACTGTAAAAATTTTGCCAATAGTAAAATTAACAAAATGCATAATAAGAATAACGGTTACGTATTTGCACTACCGTTTATATAAAGTTCGAAGATTAGGCGTTATTTGCATTTTTATCATTTATTAACACAACACCATTATAGATTATAGTGCAACCACCCCAATGTTGTATTTTAAGTTTTTGAAATCGTAAAATAAAACAGTAGTTATAAGATTAATTTTTTTTTTTTTTGTTAATTTATTTTTAATGATTTACTTTCATTATTAGCAATATTCAAATGTGTATCTTTATTGGAAATACTATCATTATTTTGTATAATAAAATAATTATTTTTACAATAGGTTTTCCGATAAAAATTAGTAAATAAATATAAAAATATTACAACATTACCCAAAAAGAAAAATGTTAATGCACTGGGTAATTTACAACCTAAAATAAAAATTAACAATAAATAGGTTAATATTAATGTGAATTGGATTAATTGTATCCAAGTCATGTATTTTTTCCACCAAATATATTTCTTATATTTTGGACCCATTGCCGAAACCATATAATAAAAGTACATAATTATATGAACGAAAGAATTTATGAATCCAATAAGTACTCCTTGTTCACCTAAAAGGAAAAAAAATCACATATTACAATTGAAATATAAAAATGTTATTGTTATAAAACGAATGCTGTCGTAATCATATTATTGAAACAAAATGGGTTTTATCCTTTTCAGTCTTGAATTATTTCAGATAAGGTAAAAATTTCTTTCTTCAATAGATTCGAACTTCTAGGCTCAAACAATCAACAACAACAGGCATCAACCCAGATTTTACAGGGTGTACAATATATTGCGCACGAGGACTAAATGACTATTTTATTTGTTCCAATTACGTACGTATTGTATATGAGACTAATAAGTAAAATAAGTTATGTTATCACAATAGTTAGTTTATTGCAAACATAATATAAAATTATAAATGGGTCATACATAAAATAGCAATGGGGTACTAATATTTAAAAATGGTTGTCGTTTTTATAATTGAAATACATAAATAATAGTTAAAGAAGTAATTTTTTCCACTAGACTATATTTAAAATATTTAACAATAGTAGAAAAATGTATTTAATAATAACACGAAGATTTAAATACATAAATATTTACGAAGTAAAAGGGATATTTTTGTTTGAATATGAAAATACTTAAGTTCTTGTAACACTAAAATATAAATATATTTAAGTTTTCTAGGTTATTTTGTTCTCGATAGTTTTGATTGACATAACAATTTGAAATATGGGACATTTTCGATGCAACGTTGCCAAGTATGAAAATTCAGTATGGGGAACCATGGAATTAATTTCACAATGCAACAACTAATCAAATTCAAGTAAAATACGAACTCAGTTCGGAATATTTTTTAATTTTTAAATTAATTAAATAATTAGATATTTTTCAAATATAGTTTGGTGGAAAAAAATAATAACATGAACTTAATTAATTAAAATATTTCATAAAACATATAAACTTTTTTTTTATGAGTGACCAATTTTTCTTATTCTACAGTGTGGTAATTTAAAAAGGCATGATGTGCCACGTTTAATACATAAAAAGGATTTACATTTTGGATAATAAATAGATCCACGTTGATTACAGACAGGCATGGTATAGACAACGGTTTATATTTTTATTATTCAAAAATAGTGGAAAATAATCCAATTTATCATATCGAACATCTTTATGAAAGGTGGTTCATTTTTGTTTCTCAACCTTATCCATTTGCTACATGAGCTAGACAACCAGTTTATTTTCATACTTATCCGTGATATTCAGTTTCCAATACAATCTCTATTGTAATCATACCACGATACAATAACTTCTATATAAAAAAAGTGCTTAATGACTCTTAGTGTTCACTTCTTTGATTTTATAAACACCCGATAATACTGCATCATTTGATCAATTAGGTCCAGTAGATGATGTATTTTTTGTCAATTTTTGAATATCGTTTTAGTACATAATCGCATTTCCATAATTCGATCGTAATTTTATGCAAGATTCACGGCGTTATTATAAAACCACTAGCGATTATGACTTTACCGTTTTTACTTGTCAGTTCTTCAGAAAAAACTTTTTCATCACATCTTTGCAAAACGGTGGACTATTAAAATAATTGATACGAATTGTTCCAGCACAACTTATTTGATGATCGTACCAAAAAATCATAAGATCTTCCATATTTGCCACAAACCTTAAATATTTTTATACCCCATATCGAGGACTTTCCATTCATATATTGTTTTACGCTTAATTTTCTTTTAAATGGAATCATTTGCATAGTTATAATGGTTTTTCCCGCAACGATTCTCGAATTACATCTATAATTGGACGAACTTTATAAAATTTTTCGACGTTTGCAGATGGTCTTGCATTATTATCAACTATGTGCAACATCATTGGTAACTGTTAAAGACAATCTCCAGACATATATTGTATTAACAAAGGTTGCGCTTGTAATGTACCTATCAGAGCATGCATACCATAGAGTTGTTGAAATGTTTTATTGCACTTTACTGTGTATATATATGTATATTGTGATGTTGATCAGAGAAATTCGAATGAAATATTGAACGAATGATATATTGAACGGGTGTTCTAGTCTTATGTTGAGAAAGCAAAGGGTTCAAAAGTTTGTTGATATTAGTTAAAATTGGGAGTCTAATATGTCTCCATTCTATTATATTTTCCTGACAATCGAGCAACTCGATTACGTAGGGCCTTTGTTCCATAACGATATTTGTATAATTGCTCATACATTTTATAAAATACTCATAATTATCTTCATCGGTGGCATCTTCTTCAGCCTTATTTCATCCACCGGAATACATTAATGACTGATGAATTTTATTACTTAGAGCTGCATCTGTAGTACTATTTTTAATATCGCTTGCGTTACAACATATCAGGCCATTCTTAGTCTGTAAGTCGTCTACCTTTATTTTTTTAGTTCCAAACATATTTTCTTCATATAATATCCCAACTACTAGTATACTGGAATTATTGTTAGACAGCTATAATTTGAGATTTATAAATGATAATTGGCAACACAGTTTTAGTTATTTGGTTCAACATTTGAATAATTCATTACAGTGGTGCATAAACCCGTAGGTACCCAGATTGATTATTAAAAACAATTATTTTTAGTCAGTTTCCCATCGGTTGGAAAACTAGAAATAGAATAATAAGTTATTATATTTTGTGCAGATTTTGGTATAGTTTGGTGGCGGAAAACTTTCTGTTTAAAAGGTTAAAAGCATCCACACAATGTCACCAACCCATAATGAACATAATTATTTTTTATATTTTAGTTTTTAAATATTGATATTTAATGCCTTTTATTGTGATATAAAATATGGATGATCTGAAGAATTTACTTGTTAAGTAAATTCAATAAAAATGTTAACCTAAGAAGTAAAGTTAGCAATCCAATTATTTAAATTTATGTTTCATTTTAACCTACCAGGTAAATAATATACTATACTTTGTAATATTACCAACAAAGTCAATTAAAGGGTTAATTTTATGTAATTTTTACTTAAAATTTTACGATAAATGAACGTTAAGAAAGATCAAGATACATGGTTTCAAGTTAGGTTTATTATAATTCATTTCGTCTGTTATGCTTTACTAGACGTAAAACAGATTGCAACCTAACCGGTTGAGGTTTAAGATGAACTTCTCGAATTAAAAAATATTAGCAATTCACAGTTTTGCAGAATACTGGAATATCATGTGATAAACGCCAATATCGTTACATATTTTATGTATCAGTTTCTTCACTAATTTTATGTTAAGATATTATAGCAACATTATAATAGTTACGATTACTATTTCTGATACTCACATAATTGCAACGCTACAGTGGTTCTCATCAGTTATTGATTTATTGATACAATGGTAACCGTTAGCAGATTCGCTGAAGGTATTGACTTAAAATTTGTGTTTAACATTTGCTAGTATAGAAGAATAAATATTGTTAGACGCCACCGAGTGGAAGTATATTACACAACGATTATGTTTACTACAATACTATGTGCACGCCAATAGCCAAAAAGAGTGCAAAATCGAAAATAATAAACAACAATCCAGAAAAACCATACAAATGATCAAGAATAGAATAGACATTTGAGGAATAATAGAATGAAGAAAATACCAGAATATTCTCAATTTAGATTAGACCACTATGTAAGCAGCGCCGTTGATTATAAAATAGAGGTCCAATAACGAAAAGAGTAAAATATGTTTCAAATAAGTTTAAAAAGTAAAATAATAATTTGATGTTGGTTATTCTTTGTATTTTATTTGTGATAATACTACATAATAAAAAAAAGCATTTTCGTTCACCGCTCGACCAAAGCTATTTAAAAGGAAGATTTATTAAAGAAATATGACATATATCTTAGCAGATTTTATAACAATATTCTAAAGACTTTTAACTATTAATCTTGATTAATTTGACTTTAAACTAAAACGCATTCCATTATTAATTCGAAAACAGATATGTCAATATGCTTATATATTTAGAATAAATCAATATATAAATTAAAATATATTTTATAATTTTGAAATTAATTTTTTGTTTAGATTTAGATACTATAAATTATTGCATGTATTTAAAAAAAAAAGAATCAAGGTGCTTAAACACATTATTAATAATATTATTATGTCCAAAATATACAAAATAAAAAGTCCAACCTGATCTTTATCTTTTTAAAAAATCAGCAAAGATTTATGATTAATTTTACTAATTAGTTCGTCATAATAACTAATTTATAGTGAAAATATAATAATATAATAATGTGAAACTTTCTATTCCTTTTAGTAATGTTCTGAAAATTATTTCAATTTAATTATTAAAGATGATTAGAATTAAAGACTATACATTTTGGATAGAAAATCTCAAACGAATACGAGTATACTAATTTCAAGTCTTTGGGAAATGCTCCTATTCACTGCCAGGTGGCTTCAACGAAATTTTAGAAACTTTTCGAGAAGTAGTCATAGTTTCAAAAGTATAAACAACAGACTATACAAAAAAAATAAAAATATTCTCAAAGAAGCGTTTTATAAAATCCTAAAGAAAAAGTTGAAAAATAATCAAAAATGATCCCAGGAAAAATAAAAAAATGCGCGAAACACGAAAAAATAGCTTTTGGTCCAGTATTCTTTTCCCCAATCGTCTTCCTCTATGTACATACTTTGCGGGGTATTTTAGACTTCAGTCGAATTAGCATAATAAATTTAAATTCAATATCATTTATTTCCTAAAATATTATTAATAACTAATTTCAAAATTTAGAAAATATTAACGACTTGCACTATAAAACAAAATGAGCATTAATGCATATAAACATTCTGTATTATAAATATGGCTAGATTCAAAGTTATTGCAATAATTTAATACACAAGTCCTTGCTGATTTTACAGTATTTCAAATAACTTTGACGCACACCGTAAAAAATTTAGAAAATGTATCTTAATTTATCATGAATAATAAAATAAATCATCTAAGACTTTCATGATATTTTCTAATTGCGTACCGAGCAAATTCACTTTCTTCGATAGACAATTCTGTTTATCGCCTTCAGATCAGACAGTTTCTACAACATCTCATTTGATATTGTATTTGGCTAGAAAATTTTTAGTATGCACCTTTTGACAAAAACTTGAAATTTTGACGCACCATGTTAATTGTCACTGAAAAACAATTTGTTTCAAAGAAGCGTAACTTTAGATTTTTAGCCAGACTCCATTCCGCATACCAAACATTGCTGAACTTTTTGTATACGAAACCTTCTGTTTCTGCACACCAATCATGATTTTACAAAGACTTGGAGCAGAATCTATAAATCGCCTTGCCTTGTAACCAATCTTTAGTCAACCGGACTCTGAACAACCTGAACTTCCTAGCTCACAAAAGCCCTCAGTCCATCTTTCCATCTTTACATTGGTTGAATGTCATGTGAGATCAGCAAACCTAGCTTAAATTGGACGATCAGTTCTAAAGGACCGCCGAGTTAGTTTGCCTGCAAAATGGTAATGCTCCCTCATATTGTTTGTATTTGCACTAAGTTGTGCCTGAGCTGCAATGTTTTCAGAAAAGATACGCCTATCCCGACGTACACTTTTGCACAGTGTTTCACCAGAGGATATAGTCCCTTCTCCATTTTCCTTCCATCGAATCTCACTCAACCCATGAATATCAGGTTTGTACCTCTTTAATTATTAAGCCACTTGCGCTAGTTTTGTCAGTTCATGAATTGTTTTAACGTTCCAGGTTCCAAATCGTGTCCGTTTACGTAAGTTACAAGTCGTCAACTTATTACCATCCATGCCGAGACAATTTGTTGATATTTCTCGTGCAATGAAGTATTTCAGCGTGCGAGTTGCAAACCCACAGCTACCTAGGTTGGTGGAGTTGGATGTTAATTCCTAATTGGGCGTCAAACCGCAAACTACGTAACTGGTGGCCACCACTTGGAAATATTATAGGCACTTGGCCAGGAATTCAATTCAAGTCTGTTCTTGATCCTAACCCAGACCACCTTTGCTATACGTGCTACACGCTACACACTACACAGCACAAAATTCAATTATTTTTTATGTTTAATAATACTCATAATAATATGTAATATAATAATTTAAATAGAATTAACACAATTACAAAAACTAGCTTTCGCCCGCCACTCGAAATTCGAGTGCCACTCATAAACAAACTATATCCACTGTTGTATCTATAATACTTGAAACCGATGTTTCTACACATGGGATTGGAATTTTAAAAACATTATGAATTGTTTTCTTACCTGGTAATAGTGTAGAAGCAATACCACTATATGCAAATTAATAGATTTCAATTTATGAATGATTGCATTTGAAAATACGTTTTCAAAATTTAAAGAATCTGTCTGTATTGTTGAGATTATCTTATCAGTGAAGTCTAATAATAGTATGCATTTGATTATGCATTTCATATTCGCATATTCGATCAACTGTAATATACAATCCAATATAAGTAGTTGGATTTATGAAGAAATATCAGACATTGTTTTTAAAGACTTAATAAATGGATTTACTGCATGTAAATGATTGGCTAATTCATTCATAACAAATCTATCGCAATTAGAATTTTTATTCTCACTTATTCTGTAATTAATAGCTGAGTCAACATCATTTCAATATAACTGTGTATAACGGGGATTCATACCATGTGACGGAACTAATCCACTAACGCGAAGCACCGATTGATACAAATCTGCTTCTGTACTTGCCATTGCAAATGCTGAATTATACGATCTTATATTGTCAACGAAATTTTTACATTTTTGTTGTAATTGGAATTTGTAGAATTGATACATTCGATGACAGATTGTAGAATTGGATATGAAGTAAAAGGTGGTAAATTAACTTTGCCTTTATGACTTCTGAATTTCCGCATGTAATTTCCGAAATAAAATTAAGGGCCGTATAAAATGAGCAACATAATGAAGATTATTGGAAACAACGTTAATTGGATTGTTATTCAAGGCCGATTTAAAGGAATCAATTAAGATCTTAGTTATATAATATAATAATTAATAATGAAAACAAATGAAAAAAAAAAGTAAACATTCCTGTAAGTATATTTTGAATGATTTTAATTCTATAAAATGAACGGAGTCATATATTTTTTGATAGTGTGATGAATATTACAGCTGTAATAAATTTTCTATACTATAATTAGAAAAGAGAAAACATGAATGAAAATGGAAAATTTCGGGGAAAAGAAAATCGTCACACACCCTCATGTTGAATACATTTTTTTTAAAAACAAAAATGATTAAAATCGGTGCAGTATTTTAAGATATATTTGTTAAAAAACTTTTTACATTTGTCGATAAATAATATAGATAAATATTTTTATCATATTGTAAACAAACATGATTTGTAAACTAAAAAATTTTGATGTATAAAAAAGAATTGTCATAAAGCTTAGAATTAAGAGTTCTAAAAGTGTGGCAAATTTGAATTTGAAATAAGAAGTATAAAATTTAAAGTAATTCATGTTCGAATGATTTACATAAATAGTAATATTTATTAAAATTTTCAATTATTATGAAATTTTTTGATTATATTTGATGAAAAAATTCTTAATTTTATTTAAAATTCAATTTGTTTCGCGATATTTGAGTATGACAAGTGTTACCACTGCGCTTCTTTCAACATGGCAGATCATACATTTCCTATACTCAAGTTAATTCTATCTCTATGACTAAAACAAACATGGATGATACACTTCAATCTTAAATTTATACAGATATTGCAAATTATATTACTTAGGAAGACACACAATTGTGTAGTTAAAATGCGCATTTTAATTTAACATTAAACTGTGCATTTTAATGTCGAACAGCAATAATTTTATTTTGCATTTATTTTTACCATATGTTAAAACTCAATTGAAACACTGCATCGATGCGGTTTTAAAAAAACCTGTACAATTGTGTAATTCATTTCAGACGCAGTGGTGTTGTTGACAACTTAATTGCGTAAGTAAAATGTACAGTTTTTGATGAATTGCAAATTTCGGACAGGCCTAAAATCGTCTATATAGATAATTTAATTATTTTTACATTTTGCTAAATCATTTTTTGCTAAATATGAACTACATACGGAAGATTTCGCCAATTAATAAATAACAGCTTCATATAATATTACCTCAAGAATCTGTTCACTTAAATTGATTTTATGGTATGAAAATATTCGTTATTGACGTTAAAAATGTATGAATATATTCCGCCCAAGTGCTAATTGAAAATTAATAATTTATAGTTTTCCTTGTATTTCAGATGTCAAAAATGAGTGTGCTCTTCATATTTGCATACTTGCAGCACTTGGGTTCGTGAGATGTATTGAATAGTGACGAACTGATTAAATTATCGATATAAAACGTAATTGTAATCTTTTAGACGTATTATTAAAAATAAAATATTATATTTTATATACGAGTACCTGGTAAATATTTTAAGTAACCCCAAGAGAATAAACATGTTACAAAATGATGATAAACATGTAAAAATGATACCTGATTTTGTTTCTTTCTTAAAACAAAAAATACAGTATCTAGAAGATCAATAATCTTTGAGAAAAAGTACCACCATGCTCCACGCCATATCTGTAAAAGAGAAAGTGTTATTGAAATGAACATTTTGGCATTAAAAATATGTTTTCAAATTCGATTGTATTTACTTCTTACGACGTCGATAGATTTTGTGTTATTTTATAGACACTCAAAACGTTTGCTTTGATAAAATTATTTTCAAAAATTTGAAATTGACGACTGAAATCTTAATTTTGAAATGAAATAAATCGTATATCAGATTTAAAATCGAATACAGTTCGACTTTTACACTATTTAACGTCAGATTTGAAATTCATACATATTGACTTGAAGTCTTATTTATAAGGATCCATCCGACTACGAGCAATATACGTATTTGACAAAATAAATTATGGTTATGCATAAAGCTCTAATATAGGGCTTGCCACACAGGAATCGCATTCGCGTACTATTCAAATTTTTACACGGTTCTTGTAAAGCTAATACTACTCTGAATATATTAATGTTTGCAATTAATAATTAATATAATCCTACTATGCATCACTTCGATTTTAATTTAAAAAAAACTAAAGAAATAATAAGAATAAAAAGAAATACATCAAAAAACTGTGTATTCGCATTGTTTGTTCAAAAATGGTATTCTATTGTCTAAAATTTTGAAAATTGTACTAGTATATATTCGCGTTTGATGGTACGCGAATTTTATTTTGGTCGTCAACATAACCCCAAAAACAGAAATATACAACCGCATAAAAATTTTACATTCGTTCGCGTGTCGGTGTGGTATGGCAAGCCCTTTAGAATGAGAAACGCAGTTTACATCTATTACATCAAGTGACCTCAGTTTGAACAAATAGACAGGATAATGTGGGTGCAAATGCTGACAAGAATTATACAGCAACTAGTTTCTACATCTGAATAATTCAGTAGAATGGTGCAAGTTTATTGTCACAAATTATATTACGTTTGAGTTACCGGTAAAAATATGGGTTTAGTAACCTATATGTTTGACGAATCATTTGTCAGCTTATATTTATAATACATAATAACAATAATTTATAATTTAAAAACTTACGGCATGAGAAAAATTTTCATCCATTGAAGATGCTGCTTTGCATCCAAAACTTACGATATACTGAAAACAGTTTTCGATATTAAATACCTGAAATATATTAAAAATGAGGTTATGAAAATGATTTTTATTTGTCCATTATTTTTAAGGATTCTATAATTAAAATCAAAATTGTATATACTTATTGTCTTCACCGCTTAAAAACAGATTCATTTACATATTGTAATATTTCAAGGAAGAAAATCGTATGGGACATTTCATATGTAAACACGCAATTCTATTGCGATACGGACAAAATTTTGTTAATGGATAGTACTCCGATTAAACAACAATGATTTGTACATATTCACTGTATAATATGATCTAATTCAATGATAATTTATACCGTCACATTTGAATACATCGAAGATCCGATCTAAAAGAATAAATTAACCGATTCTTGAAGTAATATTATGTGGTTAATCATTTTCTAAATCCTGAAGATTTCGTTAATTTAGCAAAAAATGATTGTCAAAATTCTCAATATGTCGTTCATGTTGTAAAATATGATTAATTGATCAAATTAATAAAATGAATTGTAATTGTAATTACCTGTAAACAAAACCAAATTGAAAAACACATTTGGTATCCATTGTATAGCACCATTAATTGTTGTATTTCAAATGGTTTTCTATTTGCCATTAATTTTGGTCCTAAATTTAATACAAAATATAAATAACATACTAATATTATTAACACTGGTACAGGTGACCGCATAAAAGGCCAATTATCGATTACAGGATCTAAAATTATATTACATTAATTTCAATTATAATAAATATAAATCATTTAATACTTATTCCAATTAGCATTTCTCCATAGGTAGATTTTATATTCTGTATGAAACCAGGCATTTTGTTTCTAATAATAAGAAATTAAAATTAAGTTTTATAATTTGTAATTGTAATTAAATTTAATTATTTAATATTAACAAACAATCAACTATTCTCAACCAACTAGTAAATCCACTGATTTTAAGCAACCATGAACAACCCCGAACACTGCTTAACGCTATGCTTAACATACTAGAATTAAATAAGCTACCATTAAGTCATCTACACGCATTATAAGCGAGTATTGTGTTTTAGTTTCCATACCTTAAAATTCTATCAAAATATTGAATAGAATTTAGAGAAGATGCGTTCACTAGATAGATTTAAAATGCTGATATTATGATGATTATTTTTACGAAGGAAACACTTGTGAGCTGAACTGCACCAGTTGTTCCAATTTCATCTTTATGTCGACTGATACAAGCCCATCTGATGCCATGCAGGTCTATGTTAATCTTGATCATGAACGAGTCAAAGATGTGCTAGAACAATAGTATGGTGATAAAATACATTCCTGTTAACTCATGCACATCAAAAATAACAAACCTTCCACGATGCAATACAGATATAATAATATTCACGTATTGTCCATTGTAATATAATAATATTCACGTATTGTCCATATAATAATATTCACATAAAGTCGAGAAATAACACACAATTCAATGAGTTAACATTTTTAGACACTTTTATTATTAACCATAAAAGACCATACATTATTGGGATTCAACATTATTATAATGCCATCAACGGCCACTTTCAATATATTTCAGGATTAATTTTGTCGGTAATACCGATTAAATTTCAATTTCAGCAGTACCTCTGAATCGTCTTGTAGCATGCCGCCGGTTAAATAATCTGTACAATTTTTCAGTACTCAGTCTATTCGATCCGTAACATACAATTCTGGATATTTGAAAAAATTTAACTGTAAAAACGATTTTTTTGTATTTTTGAACAGTTATATTGAAACCGATGAAATTTAATTTAATGTAATGCTAAAACTGGGGAAAACAAGAGAAACGTATAATTGGTTGCAAATTATTGTAGGGCCTGGAAATTGTTTAACGGATAACAATATACATTAAAGAGAATTGCAAAATAGTTGAAATGTCGTACCTAGAATGTCCGCTTAAATTATTGAATGTTACTATCATATGACATATTTTAATCAGTAAAGAGTAAAAATTATACATGGGAGGTACGCTAGGAAGCTATCTGATCAAATTAATATTTTCACATATTTTTAATTATAATAACGATTATTCCTTCAAGACGATACAGGAATGATCTCAAATTCAATAGTCCCTTGAAACTTTGTTACCCGCCTAAAATTACAGGTATATAATACAAAAGAACAATATAACATAATATAATTACATTAATCTTTGATATTATACACCCAATTTTAATCTAAAAGGAGTAAAAAGTTTGTATGGGGGGTAGTAGAAGGAGTAGTCCTAATTTTCTCACAATCGAACTATCGCTCACAAATGAGATAAAAATGACGCGTACATAATTTCATGGCGATATGTCAAAGCAATTTCAAGTTATTGTGCACAATATACATGGGAGGTACTCCAAGGAGTAATCCGGTAAAACTTATACTCCCACACATTCTTTCAATTATAATATCAGTTATATATGTAAAGTTTTTAGGTACTTGAAGGAGTACTCCAATTTTCCTCATCTTCGAACTTAGCCTCACAAATTAGATAAAAGTGACAGATAACTTATATGATAGTAACATTTACTAATTTAAGCGAACATTCTAGGTACGAGATAACAACTATTTTGCAATTCTCTTTAATGAATATTTATATATAATGTTGTGATCCGTTAAACAATTTCCAGGGCCTACAATAATTGGTAACCAATTATACATTTCTCTTGTTTTCAGTTATAAGCACTTCTGTGTATTTTTTTTTCAGAGATGTTTATTTCTTGGCGTTACATGAACGGAATCAAATACAACAGACCCTTTACTAAAACTAGTAAAGTGAGTAAGAATGGGGGATAAAAGAGGAGAAAGAAAATGAGATAACTAGCTGAAGCGCATCACTCTGATATCGGAAACTCGACTGAGAATTTGGTAAGTAAAACATAGAGTTGAATCTCAATAGCATTTTCCATTTGGAGTGGCGATATTGAAGACCATATGCAAGCGCCATTAGAGATCTTATGAGTTGTTTGTAACAAAGAATCTTGAATTTTTATTAAGTTTACTAGTATGTTTTAAGATCGGCCTAATTGATCGGAATATCTTAGTCGTAATGTTATTTTGTAGTCTATGGTCATTAATGAAAAACTGTAAGTCTCCAGCCAGGGTTGGTACGTAGGTTCATGACTGCAGTTGCAATCGATAAACTATTATTATTTCAGACAGAGAGTAGTGAAATAGGCCTGTATTTGGTGATCAGTGTAGGATTTTTAAGTATTGAAATAACGGTTGCTGCTTTCCTAGTATTGTTGACTATCCGATTAAACATAGCGCATAGAAATTAAACATATTTTTTTGAAGTTCGGTTTAATATATTTTATTATTGGTTGACCTTATGATAGAGGATAGTTTGCTTACCGTTAAGAATTCTATTGAATAATGGTATATGTAATGGGTGTTTTGAGCGTAAAAAGATATTTATATTATTGTCGATGGCAGTGCAGTCTGTGGCAAAGTCTAAAAGTCTATTCTGTACGGTCTGGCAAGGTCATTGGTAACTAGTTAATTCATGTGGTCTGATAATTGTTGATCACCGACATCGAGGTTTTTATTCTGACCATGAATGTTGGTAAAATGTTTGGCAAATATGTTAGCAACCAGTTGGTGATCAGTTATAAGATCAGGTTGATTTGCAGGTGGATTGTGATAGTCGTCGGTAATATTTATTAAATTATCGGCTCTATTTTCAATTACCCTTTTTATGTTTTTGCCAATATTTTTTTAAATAGAACTTAATTTGACTGTCGATTATGTTGTTTAGGCACTTGATATGTGGTCTGATTAAAATAATATCGGGTGCGTTTCATCTGGAGGCGTGTCGTAGCTGTCGCCTAAAATTATGTTTTTTTTATTGGTTATTTCATATGAGTAGGCTATCGATGTTTATCTTTATCAGGTCGTACCGAGAGGTATATATAGATTGAGCAACCTGTGAATGTAAGTCGACCACTACATTCACCACAAATAATGTGTTTAGAGATAAAGCATATATTTGTCAGGATAATATCTCATCAGTCACGATATAAGCTGGCACATCGATTTTACCCTTGAATCACAATTCCCTATAATAATTTGCTGTTTCTCATTTGAGAACAGAAAAGCTTTCTGCTAGTTTAAATCTATCTCATGTTGTGTTTGAATATGTTGTTCAATGTTGTAACCATACCCCGGGTTTTAGTGTCGGCCCGCTGATGATAAAAAGGTGAGCAAAACTTTAAATTTTAAATATTCATAATTGATTTTATAAATAATTGCTATCTTATGTAATCGATATAAAGTCTTAGTAAATTATAATTACTTAAGATGAGCTACGAGTATAATTTAAACAAAGCATATAGCATTGAGAAATAGACACTATTATTGTATATTTTGATTTATTGATTTTTTTTGTTTTACTTAATTTTAACGCTTTGTAAATAATCATTTCTGCGGCAAAATAAATATATGTTTATCTTTAATGTACTTATTTGCATAATAATAATTCTGAAAGATATACAAGATGAATTGAATGTAAACATATTAAATAATGTAAATGTTTAAATACTTACGTATTAGTACAAATGAATTTTGTTTTGTCTTTATTGTTAACAATCTTGTTTATATTATTTTGTACTATTATTGTTACTCTACGTGGGAGCATAGGTCATCAACGATCATTCACGATTTCTGAACAGTACCATCACTTCACCCTATCTCCTATCACTGGCACTATATTCTTTGCCACTCATGGGCGCGTATTTTTCAACATCATTTTAAATATATGGTTCCAAAACTGAGCTGATCATCTCGTGCACAATAATGGCTATAGTCTTGTTTATCGTATGCAGCAAGGTGATATCACGACAAATTATTTTTTTTTGACAATTTAATTATCAAATCCTTGCTCTTCAAATTTGAAAATTGGCATATCATCAGATATATTTGTCTATCCACACTTCAGTATATATTTATAAGGCAGTACTACGATATTTAAAGCATCAAATTTGAACAAAAACAATCGCGTATTAAGATTTACATAGATTAATCTAGAATCACTTAAAGTTGACTGAATCTAGTCAGTAAATTAGTGCATAAAGCCATATTGAACATCACGACAGACACTTTTTTTTTTCTAATTTGAAAATGCAACACTGACTTGTCCCGAAATATGTAATTCTGCGATTGAACATGTACTATTACAATGGCCAGTATATAATGTGTTATGTTATTACAATTTTATTTCAATCTACAGCTACATTGCCCTAAATACTTTATTATATTAGTAAACAAAAGGCGAAGCCTGTGTTAATCAATTTTGACGAACGTATAGATAACATTTGTAAAGTAAACATTTACATATTCGAATCGTAAATTAATACGTGGCAACGTTGTTACCTAACCATTTCTAATACTCGTATGCATGTAACATTAATTGTGAACTCAAACAATTATAATTGGTAAGTATCAAGCTGAAAGTATAGTATCAATTATAATTATCCGGTTATACATTTGATTATTGAATACTGGTGACAAATGGAGTGGCCGACTATCATCGAGGTTACTCAACCAGTATACACTATATGTAATATTTCAATAAAGTATTGTATACATTTCCAGCTACATAGTTTGTTTTGAGATGTTTCTTCAACCTGTTCACAAACACGATATTAACATAATCTTTCAATCTGTGTTACACACATTATTAAATATTCTAGAAGTCAGTCATATGTTGACGAATACATTCGTCAGTATTATGAACTAATGCCAAGTATAGGTTTTTGCATTACTCTCTTTGTGTAACAAGATGTGTGCAATCAATAACAATAACGCATATTATCACAGACAGTCTGCTGATGGAAAATTGGAAAATTTTCTTTTAAAGTACACCTCAGTTTTCCAAAACTTACCCATTATTAAATCTAATATTTAGGCTCTGGGAACAAAGTTCCAAGGGTCTATTGAATTTGATTCCGTTCATGTAACGCCAAGAAATAAACACCTCAGAAAAAAAAAATTACACAGAAGTGCTTATAATTGAAAAAAAAAGTTGATTTAAGCATGTCCGTTCGTTCGTCCGTCCGTCCGTTCGTCCGTCCGTCAGTACGTCCGTCAGTTTGCACGATGAATTGAGAATGCTTCGAGATATCACTATGAAATTTTGCACGTGTCACTTTTATCTGATTTGTGAAAATTGGAGTACTCCTTCAAGTACCTCTCATACAAACTTTTTACTCCTTTTAGATTAAAATTGTTTATATAATACATACAGACTTCAAATTTTACATATATAACT
>JANSTX010018674.1:0-16580 GCA_027564355.1 Penthetria funebris
AAGTTACTTTGTTCCATGAAAAAATTGTCTTTTATTTTTTAAATAAAATCCGCACTTACTTAGTTTCCGACCCAATAATTAGTAAATTAATAAAAACATAATTTGTAGTCATGGAGTTGGTAGTTATGGCGGTTATTCTGGATACGGTGGTTATGGTGGATATCCAGGGTATGGTGGTGGTTATGGAGGATACGGAGGAAATGGTGGTTATGGAGGGTAATAATTATCATATTTATTATTATTATACAAATTATAATTGTATTTATTTTTCTATTATAGTCTCGGATATGGTGGTTATGGTGGTTATGGTGGATCAGGTTATGGTGGATCAGGATATGGTGGCTATGGTGGTGGTCCACTTGGATATAAAAAATAAATCAATTAAATTGAATAAGACTACAAATTTACTATAAATTACCAAATATAATTTTTTTGAGTAATTATTTATAAAATAATATTTATTTCAACAAAAACAAAAAAAATGTATGTATAAAAATGAAATTATTGTAAAAATATATTTTTTTTAAAAAAAATGTATAATTTATAAGAGCATTAAAATAAGCAGGTAGACAAGACATGAAGTATACATGAATTGCATTTTTATTTTTTAGAAAATAAATAATAGTATATTTTAATTTTTTATTTTCACATTTTATAATAATGTACGCTATCACTTTCTACGAGAAATAGCTATAAGGTATAGGTAACAAACAGATAAATAATATTATTATGCACCTACCGAAATAATTTCCAAAAAAAAAAAGAACCAGCAAGTACACATACAAATTACCTGTTAAAAATTTATTGACCCATGTATGTCAATTTATTCAAGGTCTTAAAATGACGACTCATTCACAGTTTATATTTTAATGGTTTTTATTTGTTATTATGATGTGAATAATATAAAGTAAAGTCTGATAAACTGGGTCGATGTGCGAAGGTGTCTTCTTATAATACATTTTTTTTATACTATTGAAGCCATTCAACTTTTAATTATATAATATTTCTCGGATTAACATTAGCAATTATGTAAATTTAAAACAATTTAGGAATACAATTGGGCAAGAAACTATTATTATTTTTTTATAATCGAATTAGATTAGTTTTTCAATGGGATACCCAAAAAAAGTTTAGCTGATTCATTACACTTAGTATTGATGTAGCAATTATGCAATTTAAAGCTTAATTTAATTTATTTCTACATTGTCCACTTAAATACTAACATGGACAAATTGCAAAAATTAGCATGTAAATAGGTTGCAAATAGATGATAATATAATCAAGATTGATCTTGTACATTGTATATATATATCCTTTAATCTATTCTTTGTGAGAAATTCTATATTATTTATTGTATATTTTTATTTATTTAAAAAATACGTAAAATAGTTCGATTTTTACATTAAAAATATTACAAAAAAAAAAAAACAAAAGACTTAAGCGACGAAACTATTAATGCCAATACTGTCTGCAAAGTAAATGTACATTATAATCGATATATTCGTAAGGTACTTTTATAAATCCATAAAATACTTTTTTCATATTAAGTTGCCAAAAATCATCTAGAAAATATATTTTCGGTACTTTAGTATTTAGTATCTTCCTTATTCGAGCTATGAATTTATAAAATTCTTCATACTCACAATCGTTGCGTGTTAAAATGGTAGAAAATTAGTAGGCCATTGTTGTCATATATAATTCATTATTTTGATCAAGATAAAACAGATTCATTTGGTGTTCGATTTTATGGTTCATTGATTCCACAAATCTAATTGACCTTCTCCAATGAGATTTTCAGAATCTCTGAATGTATTTACAAATGTTAACGTCTGTGTCATAAGTATTCTATCGGTTACTGATATGTATGTATTCACCTCTTGCGGTTTTCTGCCTCCAGTAAGTAGTGTCAAGTTTACTAGTTATTTCTTAAGGATTGTACCCATAGCAAGGACCGAAAATTTGATTTAAATTTCAGAGTGTTCGTGAGAAATTCACATCAAGTTATTTTATGCTATTAGTATTGTTGAGTTTGTTACTATTAATAAAACTATTAATATTTCTTGATCTTGTTGGCACGACATAATAAAAGCGTTACACTACATTTGAAAATTATTTGAGTATTCAAGGAACTGTTTGGTTTTACTTATTAAGTGATGTTATGCTTACTTTTCATTTCATTTCTTTTGTACATATCGTTGGTAACTTGACACTATTTGTCTCATGTCATGTTATCGTGACCAAACATATTGACCCTTATAGATCAGGTTCTCGAAATTTAATAAAACGATTATTAATATGTATTATGCATCATTTGCTTTTGGCATTATTATGAGTATTTAATTATTGATCTTGCTCGTATTTATTTTTTTCACTGCTCCATTCTTTTCTTTTTTCAGGCATGTCTGCACTTTTGTTTCATTATTGAAGAGTAACCAGGCATTCGTAAAGATAGATAAAAGCTTCCAATGCTTTACTAGCCGAAGATTGCCATTGATTTCCCTAACCATCACCTTTGTGATGGTCTAAATTTTTCTATTCATTAAGAGATTCCTATAATATTTTCTACGGCACTCACATCGTCTATATATATCTATATTATATTCTATGGTACTCACATCACATTTCTGTACATTTGTGTCATTAAGGCATAGTCATCTGTGGAGTAATCATACATTATTAAGTAAATCTAAATTTTCCAATTTATATGTGGAAGGAATATTAATGCAAATTATTACTAATTATAATTAATAATAAACATTAAATTGCAATATATTTGTTTATGTTACAATACAGAATTAATTTTGATTTAAAAGTTTGACGATTACAAATTATGGTAAAACAATTTTTAAGATCTTGTCCATTTCAAGT
The DNA here is from genome assembly GCA_027564355.1 of Penthetria funebris. NCBI lineage: Eukaryota > Metazoa > Arthropoda > Insecta > Diptera > Pleciidae > Penthetria > Penthetria funebris. The sequence continues at coordinate 2,869 of JANSTX010018674.1, forward strand.
ATCTTTGGAAGTTCAAGTAGGCGGTTAAAAATATGATATTTGTTAAAATAGTAAAGAAGCAATAAAAAAAAAACAACTGAATAATAATTGGTAAAGAGAAATTGTGTAATAATTTTTGCAAATAAAATATTAATTTCACTTTCATTTAAATGAATGGCAAAATTTTCTGCTATTTTTTTTTTATTTTTATTTTTGTGGTTTATTTTTTGGACTCCTTTTGATGTCCATACAGAATATCAGATAGATCAGTCACTGAAGTTACTTCCAGTTGTTAAGACAAAAATATTTGCATTAATTGTATAAAGAATTCAATTTTTTTTGTAAAAATATAAATTCATAAACAGTAAATAAAACATTCAAGTGATTAAACAAAATTTAATTAGTGATTATGTATCATTTAGACAATTTTGGACCATGAATATACAATAATTTAGACAGTTTTTTGAATCAAAACGTGAACAGTTATAATATTTTGTGAATAATACGTGTGAATTTAAAGCATCGGTAATTATGTCGTCATCATTGAAAATTAATTTGGTATGTTTATTTTACATTTAAAAGATAAATATTTATTTTAAATTATTACAAAATTAATAGTAAATATTCGATAAATCTTATGTATTATGAGATATACATAATATGCATATGCATTTGTTTGACCTACTGACATTTAGTCGATAATTTTACGTTTCAATTATTTTGCGTTCCAAGAGAGAATCGAATCCCAATTGTTATAGGATATTGTCGTCCAAAATTACATTTAAATATGTATTAAGGAAGTATTATACAGACGACCTTCAACTAGTACATTGGTGTCGTTTTCCATAAAAACTACATTGGTGTCGTTTTCCATAAAAACTCAGGTGGTACAAGATATCATTCAAAACATCTCCTATTGTTCTCATGGAATTAAAATAAAAGAGTATTTTTCCATATAAAACATAAAATTTATTCTCCGAAAACCTACAGATCTGTTAATTGAAAAGATTTGATTTATTTAAAATACACTAATCATACACTTGAATCAATCCTAGAAAAACAAAAACAGATCAATTATATTATTTGAAATAATAAATTTTAAAATAAATTCTTTCAGTTAACATCTTTAGTATTCATATTTTTGGAAATAAATGCAACACCAATATCAGTACCAATATTATGGCCTGACAGTCAATCAAATTATAATAATAATTACTTTACAAACAAAATAAATTTTTTAGTTAATGGTGATCGAAAAAATCAAATTATTGAAGATAATAATTATAATCGACCAAATTCCCATAATCGACGTATCGAAAATACATACAATCGTCCAAATGCCGATTTCCATCGATTATTATTTAATAAATTTTTTAACACAGCTGCTAATGACATACAATATGGAAATGTCGAATATAATGATACACCTGAAAAACCAACTAATACATATATTACATCAACACCGAGTAGCACAACATCTGAATTAGTAACACCATCAATAATTGATGCAGTCAATAATGAAGAATCAAATACACCATTACCGGTAGCAGATGTAAGTAATGACAATTTAAATAATATTGGAACAGGCAGTGTTGAACAACGTACTGGTCATAGGCGTCGACGTCCATGTATACCTGTTTCACATAGTAGACAATCATCGAATAGTTTTGATGGTCAAGGACGAACTTTGAATTTATTATTTGCCGATGTTGATGTCAATACTCAACAAAATGGACAATCTTCACAACAATATGATCAATACGGTGGATATACATGTATACCAAATTATTTATATGGAGGTGGACATCAACGGCCACAACATAATCGACCGCAAAGGCCATATGGTGATTCCAATACTGGTGGATCAAGTGGTTTAGGATTTTTCGGTCCAGGTGGACTATTTGATTTTTCTAATTTTTTACCAACAACTGCACCGTCAGTTAGCAGTGGCATTGGTGATACTGTTAATGACACGGTAAAACCTGTAGATGAAGTAATTGTAGAAGATTCCGAAAATAGGGTGAGCGCATTTACTAACCACAAATTAACAATTAATAATATTAAAAAAAAAAATCAAAAAAAAAACACTGCATAATATGCTTTTAGTCATTTTTATAGTTTAATAGTTTAATAAATATAGTTTTAATTTTATTCTAATTTAATTGATTAGTATAACATACAAATATTATTAGAATATAATTAACTTTTTAAATAATATGCACTAATTAAATAACATAATTTAAATAATTTAATTATGATTATTCATTGGCAAATATTCTGGTGACTATTCTAACTTAGTTTCATAATTTTATTTTCAGAGTTTCATCATGATTTTGAAATTATTTATCTTTTACCACAGCCTCGCCATCACATTTCAGTTTCTAAAAATTACTCCCTTTTACAAGCGGTCTATTAACTTTTTTATTTGGAGTCATTTGCACATTAAATATATTGTGTAATGATGGATATGGATAAATATTTACTCTTCTAAGAGAATATGGCATCCTTCGTATTTAAGGAAATATGCTTGTAAATTTGTCGTATAATAATATCCGGCTTAATATTTAAATGGTAATATTTAAATGAATCATCTGAAAACCGTTTAGTTATCTGCATTGCCAATAAATGCTTACACAATGATAATATATGAAATTATACCGTCATGATGAGTATAAAGTTGATTGCCCCTAACCAGGAATTTCATGCTGGAAATATTTTTGCGGCAGACAGATCTTTTGAAAGAAAAAACGTTAGAACTATTGTTTGAAATAATTGAGACTAACAAATAATATATAAAAAACGTTTTAATAAGGTGATGGTTTATTTAAATTTATCTTGAGAAAACATAATCTTCTATATTTTTCGAACTTCTATAGACTATAGATAAAATGCTGACAAGTGACGACTAATTACTGAGCCATTTTAAATATCATTTTATGCCATTAATTTGATTAATATTTTCTATTTAAATTCAACTTGTTTATAATTTGAAAAAGTAGTGACTAAAAATTGTTTAAATCTCGCATGCAATGAGTTTATGTAACTTTTGGGCATCTCCTATACATATAATATTATATATTCAGGATAACAATGTATTAATATTGAAATTTTCTATTTATAAAGCCTCCGCAATACGACTGGCGACCACAACTTATTGGTGGAATAACAAATGCTGTTACAGGATTTGTTCAACAATTGGCAAATAGACCAGCCCAGTCAGTACGTCAAATAAACAAAGAACTATACTCTTATATAAGACCAATTATAAGATTTATTAGATGATGATATTTAATCAATTTAGACGATAAATTATTGAGAGTTCAAAAATTTTCAGTATTTAAATATTTACAGCAGACACATCATATATAATTTTATTCAAATAAATATATGCTATTGTTGACCACTCATTAGGTTATGCAATAATGCAATAATATTAAATCATATTTATTATTGATTTTAACAATAATAATAGTGCATTGTTTAATTTATAATTTATTATAGTAAGCCATAAACGAAAACAAATTAAGACTAATTTTTAAAATGTTTAAAATTTTAAATATATTTTTTAATAAGAACAAATATACAAAATCTAATTAATGTAAAAAAAAAGATGTGTATCATAATTTCATTTAAAATGATCATAATACAAATAATTTATTATCCTGGTCCAATAAAATTAATTAACTTTTTAAACATTGATGGTCTCGTATACGCGAACCTTATCTATAGTAGTAGTTGTTTTTTTTTTTGCAAAACATCATAATTAGTAATCTCCAGTGATCAATGTTATTATAGAAAAGGTAGATTAGTTAATTAATTTATCATTAGCACAAATAAATAGTACGCTTACAAAGAATGAGATCAATAATTCTCCTGTATAGTGACAATAAATTAATTGTATTTTCTTGTGCAATACCAAAAAAATAGAAGAGTAAAAATACAAAGTATGTGTACTAAAGGGTATACACAAAAAGTGTGCGAGTATAAAAAAAAAAACTGTTAGGAAGACATCGTGAGTATAGAATGTACAAATCAAAAGTATGTTGTTTATAAAACACATTTATAGTGACAATGTAAAATAAACTATATTTTCCATCTAAAATGACAGGAGATCAGAAGTGTAGCGGTAAAAATAAAAAGTATGTGTTATCCAAAATGTAAATTAAAGTATGTGGTAAATTTAGTAAATCATTCTGTGTATAAAGTATAAAGTATATAAATATAAAAGTTATACAGTTAATAGGTCCTATTTACTTCAGTTAAAAATATTGCAATAATTAACGATGCCCAATTAGCAACATAACTAAAATAGAAATTAAAGCCACAGAATAAATTTTGATTAGAAAACTGGAGACTAATGAAATAATATGATGGATATCAAATTTTCAAATTATAATGGATTTCATTAAAAGTCCAATATTCATGGGTGTAAATTCAAATGAGGGTAATATTGAATGCTATAAATCGCTAATATATGTCCATCAGAATAAATTAGTTATGTATGTACTTCAGATACCTAATTTTGGTTCCACTTACAACACGTCCATGTATTAATAACTTGGATAATTTTAGAATTAGTACTTAATGGTATTAGTACTCTGAAATCAGATGTTAGTCAAAGTTTAACGGATCTCTTATAATCATTTAACTTAAATGATCAACATAAAATTAAGAAAACTAACAATAATTTATTTATTACAAACATTTATTTATCTGCACATATTTTAATAAAAAAGAAATTGTAACAAATAGTAGTGCCCTTATAATTAAAAATAATTTAATAAATTAGTAAACCTGTGGTGAAATGCAAGTAAAAAAAATATGAAAATTTTAATGAATTATTGAGGTTAATATGAATGCGATGGCTGTACTGGTGGTAAATAGTATAAATGTTCTGTTGGTTTAAAAAATTGTCCTAAAAAACCATTTTTATCCCAAAGTCCTAAATAAGGTGTTAACATTGTATCAACTAATGCATCTTGTATAGTATTTAATAGATCTTCTGCTAATGATCCTGATTCTGATGAACTGTGTAATTGTTGTGTGCATATATATATATATATATATATATATATGTGTATAAAAAATAATCAATTATTGATTTTTGAAAAATTGTCAATGATTTTGTAGAATAGAATAAACAATGGAAATATAATTCAGTTATCTAATAATTATTTATAAGGATTAATAAGGATTGGAGTATATATATAAAGAATTGATATGAATTCGCATTTTGTAAATGGAAACCTATTAATTTGGTTAAAATTTTATTCTTTAAGAATTTTTTGGGAGCATTTTTACACATTCATCATGAAATGACTTTCACTGTACCGATAAAGATTGAAATACTTTCCACAAATTTGACACTTCTTAATTAAAGTATAATAAAATAGCTCTTGTGATGTTCTAAAATGAATGTATCACCTTTTAAATTCGGAAACGTGTGTTTCCCATTAAAAATTTTAGAAAACTGAATTTACTTAATATAATCATTAATGGAAATATACTAACAATTAGATTGTCAGATGTTTTTTGGAGAAAGTAACCTAATCTTTTTAACATGTTACATGTTTTTAATAATAAAATGAATGCTTTTTAAATACCAGAAAATAGTAAAGAAAATTATTAAAAACTCTTTAAACCAATTTCATTATGTTGAATGATAGCACTTTTGTAAGGATTTCAAGTGTTAAAAATGATAAACTGATTAGAATATATTCTAATAGTTTTATAAGTCAAACTTTTTTATTATTAGAATACATTTGAAATTTTCTTAAAAATTAGAATCTTATGCTAACGTTTTTTTATCTCATTATACCAATTTATCTAATCTGGCTAGAATGGGATCGAGATTTATAAATTATTAACATTGCGTTAATTAGATGCAAATAATTACTAATTTTAAGTTATGATCAAATGTTTAAAGGACAAATAATTTTTTTAGTCCATCATCTTCATAGACTAATCGCAAAATAATATCTAGCTGAAAATTAATCAGTAGCTATATGAAGTTTATGTTCAAGTTTCGAATTTATTTATTTTATTTTTTATTGTAAAGATAATTTAACACCTCTAAAATAAATCAAAATCGGTTTTGAAAATCACGAAATGTTTTTAATATCAATTGATTTAAAAAGACTAATTTTAAGAATAATTTTTAATTTTTCTCTTTTGAATGCAAATTATGTGACAGCGACGATAATCTCAACTTTGGTTTTTTCAACAATTTTCGATTATTTTTGGTTAATTTTTTACTTTTCATTGATTGCAAAAAGTTGTCATGTATTTCTTTTTTAAATGCATTTAAATTTTCTCTATACGGACAATTGTCAATTTCATGTAAAATATTTTGAATTGATGTCACTAGCACATCTTTAGGATCAATTTTTCTTGAATTTTCTGATGATTTTAAATTATGTGTTGATTTTAAATTTGATTGAGAATTACTTTTAGATTTTTTTGGATTAATTTGTGATAATTTTGTTTCAATGAATTCAAATGATTTTGATTCATCTTCAATATCTTCATTTGGATTATAATATAAACTTTGTTGATTTGTAAAAATTTTCTGTAACATTTTATTGTCATTGAAATTGTTAGCGGCAATATGTTCAGTATTTTTTTGATTATCCTTGAATTTATCGCTAATTTTTCGTAATGTTTGTTTTAAATATTCTTGAAAATTTTTCTCATGTTGTTCTCTACTTCTCTGATCATCTAATGATTCATCATCTTTGAGGTTAATATAATTGGGAAATAGATATTTTTTTGAATATTCATTACTGGCATCATTGTCAATATTATCAACACCATAATTGATATTATCATCATCTTTTTCATTTAATTCTTTTGTTTTAACATTTGGAAGTAACGAAATTTTAGTTGGTTGATCTACCGCTGATTCATCAGAATTGTAACTCGTTGGGTAGACAATATTTTGATTTTCAATTGACGATGGTTCATTTGAATTTAATTTTGGTTTTACTAATTCTGAATATTGTGATGTTATGGTATCCTTACAATTTGTACAACATTTAAAATATTTATCTTGTAAATTTTGTAAAATTAAATGATATTCCAATTTGTTTTTATCAATCATTTCTTTATTATTTTTATCTGCATATCGATAAGATGATTCATGATATGCATTAGATTTTTCCATATGCTTTGGTAGAGTTTTAATAATTTTTGGTTGTACTGCATTATTTGGTACTGGAATTTTTGATTCTTTTGAATGTTTAAATTTTGGCTGTAAATCTTTTTGCCCATTTCTAGATGGTGTCATTTGTGTTGTATGGTAATCATTGAAAACGTTCACCTTTCGTGTTTCTTCTGCGTCCATTGTTACTTCCTTTTCAGATGAATGTTTATCCATTTGCATATTATAAAATTTTGAAGTTGTCGATTCCAAGGAAACCTTTGAAAACTCTTTATATTTACTTACTTTTATGTCATATACTTTTGAATCCTTATATTTTTCGGTTATTTTATCTTGAAACATAATTTTATCGAATGTATTTGATACATTTCTATTAATATATTCGTTATCAATGAAATCATTTTTCGTTTCATTTAAATTATCATCTTTTAATGTTTCAAGTGATTCCTTATGTTTACTATTGTGTTCAATAATTACTTTTGTGGGCTTACCATTAAAAAAATTTAATTTTGGTTTTTCTGGATGTGTTTCTGGTTTTTCAGAAACATAACTAAATTTTGATGATGATACTTGATTTTCATTACAATCACAATTGTTTTTAAATTCTAATTCTGACTTGTCCCTAATTTTATTATATTCAGAATTGATGTTACAATTGCAATCTAATTTTATTGCATTCATTTTAAAATTTTCATTTTCCATTACATTATGCAAATTTTTTGGATATTCAAATTTAAAGTGAGGTGCATAGATAATTGATTGTGTCAGTATTTCTTGAATATTTCTACTAATTAAATTATCAGTTGGACGTTGATTTTTTAAATCTTTATCTTTAGCAATTATTAAGGATTCTTCTTTTGTAGAATGTGGATTTAATTCATATTGGTTTTGATATTGATTTTTATTTTCAACAAATGGCTCATTATTTGAATTGTGCATTTTAAAATTATTCTTAGGTATGTTAATATGTTTATCAAAACTACTGTGTGATGGCTTTTCAGAATTATGTGACTGTTTTTGGTTGAGATTATATTGAAAATTAGAATTGTGTTTCATTGGATTTTGTTCCTGTGAATTTGGTTCACCTAGACTATTCTGTTGTATTTCCTTCTGATTAAAACTATTTGAATGTTTATCTTTGATTTGATGTTGTACATTAAAATTGTGTTCCATTTGATTTTGATTATGTAAATTGTGTTCAGTTGTTGTATGTACATTCTTGTAATCATCATATACATTGCGATTTATATGGGATTGATTATCATTATTTAAATTATTATTGTTTGAATTGTTCAGGTCATGTAACTTATAATTTTGATTATTTTTTTCAATATTATGGTGTTGTATTTGTAAATTTTTTTGAATCATTTGTGGAATATGTAGATTATTTTTACTTTGGGTATTATATTCAGTTAAATTAACGGGATTCTGAATATATTTTAGTGGAATATTTTTGATTAAAATTTGAGCACTAGGAATATTCAAAATTGTTGGCTGTGAATTCGAGTGAATAATCTGACGATTAGATTCAATTTGAGAATTTCTATGTGGTGGTAGAATATTCGTAGCAATTGAAATATTTTTAATAACGAGTTGAGTATTTGGAATATTTAGCATAGGTGAGAAATTCGATAGTGTATTTTTTTGATTTAATTTAGACTCTTGATTGCTATCTTGTGATCTAGCATTCTGTTTGGCTGGATTATTTTTAATAAACATGTCAGTTTTGCTGGGAATATTTAATACTTGAAAATGTGTATTAATATGTTTTTCATTGCGATTTAAATTTGTTGGTGATTTATCATTATGAATATTATGATTTATATTATTTTGCATGTGAGTTCTTTGAAATGGATTCATTTTCAATGTTTGACTAGTGTGCATTTGATGATTTTTTAATTGATTATTATGGATTGGCATTAAATTGTTTTGCATTTGAGCATTCTTCAACTGTTGAACATTTTCACTATTTTGATTATTATGAATGTTTATGTGCCGAACATTTTGCATAATATTATTCTCTATTGGTATATTCCACATTTGATTATTCGGTATTTGATTAATGTGAACTGGGAACTTTTGCGATGGATTTATGTTTACAGAATTAATTTGTAATTGCTTATTTTCAGGAAAATACTGATTTATTTGATCAACAGAAATTGGAGACGACCGAAATTGATATTGATTCACTGAATCTTCATGACGATCATTTGTAAATTTAGTAGGTGTAAATATATTAGATTGCATAGATTCAAGATTAGGTGGTACATAATGGAAATTTCCATTAACTAAATATTGTCGATTAGAATTAACTAAAGGCATTTCATTATTTTGATTTTGAATATGGTGTAAATTTGGTTGAAAGAGTTGAATTGGTGTTGTATAAAATTTATGATTTTCATTAATATTTAAATTTCTTTTAAATCTATTAATTATATTACGTTTATACCTTTCATGAGATGTGTTTTGTTCTTTAGAATCATTATCTTCATCATTATAACTATTATCGTGTTCAGCTTTTAACATTCCAGATTCATGCAGACGATCATTTAATTGATATTCATTTGTACGATACTGATGATGATTATTTGATTGATATTGACAATTACAATTTCTCATATTTTCAATATTTTCTTCCATATGACATCGCATTTTATATTCATTAGATTGATGATATGGCATTTTACTTAGTACAGGTTCATTATTATTGATGATATTTAAAGTCTGAAATTCGGCTCCTGTTAAGAATTATTTAATATTAGTTGATTGGATGTTAGTTTTATGAGTCACAGAACAAAAAATACATAGATATGATACAAATGTTAATTTTATGAATTAATGATTTTAATAATTAAAATAAAATTTTAACAATTAGCTTACCTCATGAGCCATGTCTACAGGTACATTTCGATATGCACGATAACCGTAACCATCACCGTAACCATGACCACCACCATAACCACCGCCATAACCACCGCCATAACCACCACCATGACCACCACCATGACCACCACCATAACCACCGCCATAACCACCGCCATGACCACCGCCATAACCACCACCATAACCACCACCATGACCACCTCCATAACCACCACCATGACCACCTTTATTTGAATAATAATAATTTACAGTATTATAGTATTTATTTTTATGTTCTTGTTCATCATGATGATGATGTTGTTCATGGTGATCATCATCACCAAATTTTTTAAACAATTTAAATAATTTAAATGTTCTCGCTTGTGGATGAAATTTCGGTAAAGCTATTGCAAAATCATTTAGGATGTTATGTTGTTGATGATCTGCTTCTGTATCTTCACTTTCTCTTTGTTGTGCGTGATTTGATTCATCAGTTTTATGTGAATCGAACATTGAATGCCATGGTGCAAATAAATGTGTTCCCATTGATTGATGCGCACCAAGTTGTTGTTCATTTGTTTCAAGTTCCTATATTTGTATATATATATATATATAAAATATTATTGGTTATGTCATTAAAAAGCTAAAGTGACTTGACTTTAAAAAAACTATATTATAATTGATCGAAATAAATATGTTTTAAAATTTGGAAACTTACATGCATATTAAAACCTTCCAATTGATCATTATTTTGCATTGGATCACCAACGATAAATTCAGCATTAGTATTCTGTTGTGGCATAGACCATTCATAATTCATTGGTTGTTTCTCTGCTACATTACCAATCATTTCATTTATTTGTGCAGAATTACCAACCATTTCATTCATTTGTGCAAATTTATCAGTCATTTCATTCATTTGTGCAGAATTACCAACAAATTCTGATTGCTGTTGATTTAAAAAATTCATTTGTTTTGCATCGTCTTGTTGTGCAAATCTAAAGTTATGACTTTTTTTATAATGATGTTGATTTGGTTTTTTGGACTTTGTTGGCATTGCACCAACACTCATTGCATCATTATTTTCATCCATTAATGTAAATTGATTCATTTGATTACTCATTTGAGCCTCCATATTATCTAACATTCTATAATTTTTTTCTGGCATTAATACATCATAATATTCTTGATTTTCATTATTATAATGTTGCATTGAAGAACCTACATTTTCATTATTAAATTGATTGGCATATTCAATGTGTTGCTGATTTTCTTGAAATTCTTGATTATAATAATTATTATTAGGATCAACAGCACCCATACCAATAAATTCATTATTATTAAATTGTTGGAAATTATTATCAGAGTAATTTTCTTCCATTTGTATTTCATTTGGATTTCCAGAACCAAGCAATGATCTACCATATATACCACCAATTGAGCCATATTTTAGGGGCCCAATTCTTCCTAACTTTAAATTACCCATTGATCCAAAACCAAATGGGCCAGCTTTTCCTAATTTTAAATGTCCTAATTTTATTGCCTTAGGTCCAAATAAACTGGCACTAGCCTATAAAATATAATATTTTAGATTAGCAATATTTACATTTTGCAAAAGATTTTAATAGTTCTTCATACCACTAAATCCTGTTGATTGTCAATATCATTTTTATTTTTATCATCTGTCGAAACTAATGCTATTAAAAAACACGTAATGATGATTTTTAGGATCTAAAAAAGAGAGTAAATTATTTAATAATAATTAATTTTAATGAATTTTCTTTTCTTTAAATTTTTGTTTTGATTTATTTTTTTTTATTCGGTTTTTAAGAAATGTTAAACACCACTAACCATTTTGAACGTATTAAATTACACTAAAAATTATGTAGTTAATTATATTTCTTTTATAAGTTTATTAAATGTCTTTCACTAATTTAAATTATAACTAATAAAAGAATTAACTGATGACTTATCATTTGGCTACTAAAATTGCAGTTTTGTGAAAATTAAATTTAAAAAAAAATAATTATAAAACCTTTGCATTTTATGCATTGCGATGAAATTTTGCTGATGGTATATTTAAATTTTAATTTTAAAAACAAATAATAATTTGTAATCATAACACTTTGTTTTATGCGTGTTTTACAATTAATATTTTCGTATAATTAAACGAAAATAATTTTAATTGTAATACTGACCAATATATAACCCAATATTGAAGAATTAAAATAATAACCCTATTTGTTAGGTATGCTAATACCCATAATTTATATGACTATTATTCACAAAGATATAATATATGTACAAATAAGTAACTACATGACCCTATGCACCCGCGTGAACTAAAGATCATTATAATTAATAATGAGTAATATAAACATTTACCGGTATCAATATAATCATTTATCTGACAAGCAAATTTTATGTTAGAGATCCAGTTTTCCTCCTTACAATGCTACATCTAAGATCTCTTACGTAACTGTAGTTTTATTCTAAAGATGTTGTTTTCCGTTAGAATATGAAGTCTGGAGGGTGGTTTCGTAAGACTGTTTCTATATTAAAATATCATATATGCGGAAGCATATCCGTCATCAAATTACACGATAAAAATATGTACCACAATCAGTGACTTCGATGAAAACCACACATACTATTTTTTTTATCTCTCCTGATAAGAATGACTGCAATAGTCGCCTTATATTCGCTAAATTCTAAGAAATTTGTTGTCTTTACTAGAACCGAGACAATTCTGAAAGATTTCAATGTATTATCATTAGACAATTTGTTTATTACGTAAAGAAATAGAAAGACCAGAGTTTATACATAAATTAACCAATTAATTTCTTCGATTGTGTTATCGTAATTGGCAACATTTCTTTTGCACAAAGATCAATACAAACTCACACAATTCCAAAAAATGCTTTTAACATCTTATACCCATAAAACACTGGAACAGCATCTCTTAACAGTTTGCAATGCAATCTACATTTACCTTTAAACTTTGTAGTTAGTTGATAGTTAACGGACATCATAGTCTGTAAGCTTATAACATTCTTTTGTATTTCCAAGTAATATCTGTATATGTATATCGAGTTATTTGTTCTAGAGTTTGTGTCATTATGACTCATCATTTCAGCATATTTTGTATCCATATTTACAAATATTCAACTATTCTTTATGTTCTTAGCATGTGATGCATAATTTAACTTTGCATACCACCATTTATCCATAAAGATTATCACAGTTTATGTTGCTCGATTCCAGATTATATCTTTAATAATCTGGAGCAGAATACAATAACCATAGATTTACAATTGGTTTTGTTAAACAAATTACATTACATAGTTAACAATGACATATTTAGTCTAATACGTTACTGCATTATGTTTTCTCCAATAAAGAGTTAACATCAATTAGGAATAAAAAGAACATAATTATCTATTACCATCTCGGAGTGTTCTATCTTATCCTTAGTTTGCTGAGTTTGTGACTTATTACATTCTTTGAATTTAACCAAAATCTTGTTAAAACTATATAACATGACAGTTATCAGTAGTTTGTAGTCAGTACCATAAACGCATAGTATTTATTATATTTCACAACATGTAAGTTACTCAAATATATTCATATGTATGTTATGTAAATAGATATATATATATATATATATATATATATATATATATATAGTTTTCTGTGATCACCGTCATTCAAA
>JANSTX010018696.1:0-16579 GCA_027564355.1 Penthetria funebris
ATGTAATTATAAATATGTATAAATAAAAATTCTTATATTAAGAGATATGTAAACTACAATCACGTGAAATTGGCGATGATCAAATTTTAATCAAACTTGTCAACGATATACATGAGAACATTTAATAAAGTTATTATAAAAATATGATGATCTCACTAGTCGCAAAGTGTTTTAAAGAAATAATTAACAATGTTGTATAGTAGAATGATTGTATAATCACCCGAGATATGAACGATTTTTATACAGACTAATGTGAAATAATTTTTCATCGGTTCTTGTATATTTTCTGGTATAACAAATTATGATAATTATTACGTAAGGCAATATTAAAATAAATTATATCGGACCATATTGTAATACTGACTATGTTGTATGACTTTTGACAATATTGTTAAATTAAAAATGAATTTCAAGGAAGGAGAGTTACGATCTATTGAAAATTTGTATATTTTGTGAACTATGATCACTGCATATAACAAAACGAAATGATCAAATATTGGTCATCAGATAGTATCTTGTATACGACCGAATGGAAAGCGTAACTCATAATCGCATGTTGCCCAATACTTCCAATACTTGAGTATATGGAAAAACTGGCATAGTATCACCTTACTGAACATCAACAAAACAAGGTTATTGCAATAGCGTATACACGTTAGGATCAGTTCAATGTATTCATAAAAAACAGACAGGTTTCAGACCTTGCAGATGATACAAAGGTCACAAAAACACATTAAAAATCATGATCCAAATAATTGATCGAATGGCAAACACCATTATATATGTTGTTTGTCAACATTAAGCAGCATTACCCTGTATTGATCGTTTTTAAAAAGCTATGGAACCAAACTGGTGAACATGATCCGCAGTCTTTTTTGTCTGCGCCCTTCTGTTTCTCAATTTAAATTTTTTGTTCTACTCTGCACATGTAATCTGCTCAATTCAATTTGAACCACCGCAATAACCAAGTAGCTTCTATGCGACGACCACATTTTCTTGTATCATTTCTAATACTTAAGGTCAATTATACGCTGTGAGTTTCCAGGTCTATACATTACTTATCAGTACCATCTTGATCTACTTTGCGTGATTATATTGATAATTGGTGTAATTTTTTTTTATCTCTAATATAGTTGTTTTTAATTGTGTCATTCAATATTACTTCGGATGACCATCGCAACATTCTGCATATTTCATACACACCTTTCCCTTTATTTTTGGTAACATTTTTTGATCACATACTTTTTAATTAACATTTTTTTCAGTAACAGATCACCGTCCAATATGATATTGTGCTTTGCATACAAATCGTTGGATTGCCATATTAAATGATAAAAACATTTATTCTGTTTTAGTTTGACTAATATGTAATCTGTTGACCTACAATATCGATTTCCATTGATTCATTCTGTTGTCCAATTCAATTTGCCTCTTATTAATGGGTTTAAGTGCATATCTTTATTTTGTGTTATGTGAAGTTGTTTCTTATTATCTTATATATAACATAATTATTAAACGAAGTATTTGTAGTTAATAAAATCACAGTGCCATGTGTCGAATATACTTTACCATATGTATGAGGTATGTGAAATAAGTTAGATTCCTTTGCAATTTGAACAATTCATATATATTTTCCTTATCTTTATAAAATGGTGGCTTCGTATATATTAATTTAGCATCGCATCCCCGTTTAAGAGCTTATTTAACAAATTAGTCAACTGTTTGTATATCAATGTCATCCACATATCCACATATTTCATTTTGTTTCGCTATGTTTTTAATAATCAAAATAAAATTCAATTCAACAATCTGCGTAATGAAGATATTGCTTGTTTAGAATCCTATTGAAGTATTGCTACCACCTATTTTTTACAAACATATTTTTTATGGATTTGATGGTATGTATATTTTGTCTGCAGCATTCCTTTTGTACAGTAATTTTGTATATTTCTTTTTTATCACCATTTAGCTGATTTATGACTCTAGATTTAGCAGTAGCATCCGCATTTATTGCTTTACGTTTTGCTTGTTTTTTACACTTTTCAATATGCATTCTGTTTGCAAACCGTTTCGAAATCATTCAAATAATCTCCTCATCTTGACTATTGTGGCTTAAATATGTAGAATGTGTTATGAGATTATCATTTCCTACATGCAACTTTAACTATTTGTTTTTTTTTTTGTCGTTTCGTCGTAGGTGGTATCAAAAATAGGATTTATCAAAATTAGGAGTATGACCTAATTACATATAAATTACTCAACCTCTACATGGTGAAATTTATTCAATTACTCGTGATCGTGACTAAAAAGGGGGCATTTTTCGTGCTTTTTGACTTTGTAAAAAGTATTTCACCAACAAACAAATCTGATAAATTATGAATCACTTTAACAAAATTATTCAAATGTGAAACCGAACCAGTAAAATTGATTCTGCAGTTTCCACTACTAATTCTCATTTTATACTTGATTGACATTTGATTTTTGCGTATTGAAAACAGTAATTTGATATCGTATTGTCGCCATTTATACTCGTGTGATGTAAATGTTGTGATGATGATGATAGTTAGCATGTAAATTTTTTTAAATTACCTTTATAAATTTATTTTGATTTTTTGCAGGATTAATTGTAGGTGCAATAATACGATATGCTGGTACAACAACACCAGTCGTACATCTTAATGTTGATCCAAATCCTGAAAATTTACAATATAATCAAAGTTTACCTCCTGATACATTATGGTTAAAGGTATATATAATACGGTTAATTTATTCATGAATTTTTCTTTATTATTACATAAAAATATTGTTGTTTTTAGTTCCCCGGTAGTTTACATACACCAAGTCATACGTTACCAAATGAAACGTATGCGTATACATTTCGAGGACAAGTGGTTTCGCTTGAAGATAATGAAATTGATTTAAAGGCAACATTTGATCCGGAAATATTTTTCAATATCATTTTACCACCAATTATATTTTATGCTGGCTACTCATTGAAAAGGGTAATTTGATTATTGTGCTGACATTCTATAAAATAAATCCTTAACTTAATATTTGTTTGTTGTTGTTTTTGTTTTTTGTATTTTTTGGGATAGAAATATTTTTTCCGAAATCTCGGTGCAATATTAACATATGCAATTATTGGCACAACAATATCTGCATTTTTAATTGGTTTATTAATGTATGGAGCTATAAAATTATGGCCTGCAGAATTAAGTAAAAGGTTTTTAGACAATTTTTTTTTATTTTGTTTAATAATTTTTATTGATAAATTTTATTAATTTTAATGTTTGTTTTTATTCTTCTACATGTGTAGTTTCACATTTTTAGATACATTATATTTTGGAGCGCTAATATCACCCACCGATCCTTTGACAATTTTAGCAGTTTTTAATGATTTAAAAGTGGATGTTAATTTGTATGCTTTAGTATTTGGTGAAAGTGTATTAAATGATGCTGTAGCTCTTGTTATGAGCAGGTAATTTAATTTAGAATAAAAAGTCATTTGATTTTTTTTTTTGTTAAAATTGATAAAATAAATAATAAAATAATTTTTTATAGTGCAATTCAAAATTATGGGAAACATTATGCAAGCAGTGGTGGTTTTGAAGTGAATGCTGTTTTTAAAGCGTTAGGTGAATTTTGTGGCATTTTTATATTATCTTTATTAATTGGAGCGATTATGGGTTGTGTTACAGCAATTATATCCTTTTATTATTATAAATTATATATTATTGTTATAATGTTTTTAAAAATTTTATATTAAGTAATCACAATCCTTAACTAATTTTTTTTTTTTTCAATAATATACTTGACTAAATTTACTAGAATTCGAGATTTTCCCCTATTGGAATCAGCATTATTTGTATTAATGTCGTATAGTACATTTTTAATAGCCGAAGCTACTGAATTAACGGGTAAAATGTTTAAATATTTTGAAATTATTGAATATAATCATTAATGTTGTCTTCTAATTTTTATTAATATCAGGTGTTGTATCAGTATTATTTTGTGGTATGTGCCAAGCTCATTATACATACAATAATTTATCGGATGATTCACGTATTCGTACAAAGCAAATATTTGAATTATTAAACTTTTTAGCTGAAAATTTTATATTTTCATATATTGGTGTTTCAATGTTTACATTTCCAAAACATCATTTTGATGTTTGGCTAATTACATGTGGATTTGTAAGATTTATATCGCTTGATAAATTATTAATGGTAAACAAAAAAATATTAATAATCTTTAATTTGAATTAGATATGTGCAGCAATTGGTAGAGCTGTAAATATTTATCCATTATCATTTTTATTAAATCTTGGTAGAAGACCAAAGATTTCAAATAATTTTCAACATATGCTATTTTTTGCTGGCAAGTATTTAATAAATTTGGTTATAAAAAAAAAAAAACAATTAAAATTCCTTAAGTCGATATTAAAGCATATATTATTTTGTATAGGTTTACGTGGTGCAATGTCTTTTGCATTAGCAATTAGAAATACAGTATCAGATGCTCGTCAGGCTATGTTAACAACAACATCTATGATTGTAATTGTAACTGTAATTGTACAAGGAGGTGCATCAAATTTTTTACTAAATTGGTTAAATATTCCGTAAGTTAATTAATAATTAAAATTATTTATTTTAATGTCTTGGTCAGGTAGTGTTGATATAGATTTTTATATAAATGTTTTTGTTTACTATCTTTTTATATAAAAAAAAAAAAACAATTAATTAATAAATTATTAATTTTATTTTTTTTTTTCTTTTTGTTTTGACAGTGTTGGCGTTGAAGATGAAACAGAAGCACTTAACTATCAAGGAGTCAGAAGTGTAAGTACAGAACTTTTTTTTTGTTTTTTGTTTTTTATTAAATTATATAATAATTAACGTTTTTACTAACATTCTGTTCTTCTTTGATTATTTGAATGATGACTATTAAATAATCATTGCTTTAAAACATTTTGAATTTGAAGTAACATTTTAGGGTATTATTTAGTTGTTTATTTAAAAAAACAAATGTTCGGTTCTTACAAGCTCATATGTTTTATACGAATTACTGTAATGCTAATTTATTAATTAATTTATTTTATGAAATCATCTCTTAATTTTAATAACTTATTAATTTATTATATTTACTAAATTTTTTCCTGTACATATGACTTAATTTTGCTTATACGACTGATGAATGGTAGATTTAATGATTCTATTTCAATGTTACAAACAGAGATATATAAATTATTGACCCAGAATAGCATAAACGTTGGGTGACAACGATTCGCAATAAAAATATTGTAATGATTAATTTACGAACGATCTGGATTAGAATCAACCATTCTAATTCCCGATCAAGTGATTACGTTGGGTGTTATAAAGTACCATCGTTGATGTGCAATTATAGATTATCTTATAAAAAATTATCAAAATACAGTGACTTGTTGCATGACAAGTTCTTTTTGTTTAAGTGCCTAATATATTCTTTATTAACACATCCCCAAGGGTACCACTTAAAATATATCTATAATAATGGTAACCTATTTTTTAAAATTCGTTTAATAAATTAAATTTAGAAGTTAAATATTATTGAAAACTGATTCATGAAAATTAAAAACTTCTGAAATTATTATAAATAACTTCATTTAATTTAATTTTATTTTTTTCATTTTTCTTCTTTTATCGTTTTATATTTTGTATGTTTGTTTGTTGTTTTACATAATTTTTCTTTCCATGCATTCCACCTATAAAAAATAAAGGTATACAATTCGATGGAAAATACTACTGCGGTAGGTGTTGCTTTTTTTTTTTACAAAATAGTAAATAATTGCATGCAACTAACAACACTATATAAAATTATTGGCATTGCACTAATTTAAATTAAGTTATTAAAAATTAAAATACTGTAATAGAATTATGTTTCTATTTTTGTGTGTCTTAAATTGTCTTATAAAATTTTCCTTATTGTTCTACAACACTAATTTGTTTTCTAACAACTGTTTATATACTTTTGATTCCTACTTATCCCCTGCAGCATCATTATCACAGTCGTAGAGATTCATCGCATTCGAAAAATATAACAGATATCTCCTGTTTAGACCGATTCACATCATAAACCACAGAGGTTGACATATGTTTTAATTGAGATTTCGGTGACACTATGTCAAGATAAATATGGTTTGAGTAGCCTGTATATTAACAGGCTTACTCCATTGTTCACCAGTCCTCACTACATTAGTTTATCATTGCATTGACTACTAGCTCAACAGTTAGTTTTATACTCCTAAATTTTGTATGCATATATGGCAAAAAATGTTTTTAGCTTCGAACACACACCACTTCTGACATAAATAGTGATCAAGTTATCGGTAACATCAGGTGGGTTTAATGATGTGTTGATTAACCTCGATGATCATCGATCACTACATTTGTCACCTTACTACCATGCTTAGTAACTAAAAAAAAAAAAAAATTGCAGTTAAACTAAAATGACTGTTGCATGTTGTTTTTTTTTTTTTAATTTATTTTAATTTTTTTAACACGAAAACTTTCAATGAATCTATATTCTTTACAGTCTATAGATACGGGACTAAATTTAGGACAAATACAAGTTACGCGTCGTAGAAGTTCCTTGGTGAGAATTATTTTTTTTATTTTAGTTTTTTTTCATCTCTTCTTCTCTTCTTTATGTTTATTTTTCAGTAGATGGCATGCTTTTTTTTTTTTTTTTTTGTTTAATAAAGTTCTATTTCCAATTTGATGCTCCTTAATCGTAACTTAATTGTATTGGACTTCGTATTACGTGTACGTCTGTAGCTTGGCCATACCAGATGTTTATACTTTGATACTGAAAGTGTAGTTTGTCATTTTTCAAGAAGATATTATCACTATTTCTTCTGGAGTTAAAGTTACAACCTTTGTATGGCAGCATATCTAATTGTGTTACACGTTCTAAACAAAATGTAAATTTATTGGCTCTCAATGATTCATAAATAATTCCAAGCTGAACGATTACAAACAGGTTCTACCATCGATTCTAAAGGTAGCTGCAAATCCGTTTGAGGCTTATTTATGGAATTACAAAAAAAATCTAGATATTAACAACCTGCAGTCCAGATGATATTTTATAGGTCGGTACGATATTAATTTCCCGTTTTATGTATACATATAACATCAAATGTCAACAAACAAGTTCACAAACTAACACTGTGACCGTATTTTATGTAATACCGCGAGGATGGAAATACAGGTTGAGCTTGCTCGGGATGTTTTTCGGTCACTCCATTCATTACCCTATGGTGCTTGTGACGTATCTAAAAAGTTGATTTAAAAACTGATGATTTTGCATAAGAAATTTTACAAAGTTGTAAGTTGGCAGCATTTTATTTGATTTTTGAAGGTCATTTACAAATGATCACTGAAGTTTCTCTTTTATCCCTCTTATTGCGTCATTTTTATCCAAATATTTTCTAAGTTCCATTTTCATGGTAACTGTAGAATAATTTGTCATATCATATGATTCAATTTAGTATACTCTTTGCCACTATACCTAAACACCTAAAGATTTTGGTTTTATTAGAATGAATATCAAGGATTTACTGCATTTAACCAAATTAATACCATATTATCACAATTTGCGTGTTTTTTTTTTAAATGCTTGTGATAAGACCATTTTCATTTGCTTGAATGTCTATACCAACTTAAGATAATTGATTAAATATTGGTGTTTCAACTGAAAGGGTTCGTATCATAGCCTTATTATTTCCCATATGTCAGTGATTGCCATGTGACAATTAAGAGCATGATTGTAGTCATTTAATTAAATGAAAATTAATGTTTTTTAGCGTTTCGTGAAACACTTGGTCAGGAATTTAATTTATGGCAGATCTTAATCCACACAATGCATTATTTATGTTAGTTGATTTTGAAATGGTACTCAAATTTTGACAAAATGTTAATATAAATTCTTAAAATATCTATTTGTTTATGTGTTAAACTTTCTTTACATTAGTACATATTAGTTACCTATCCTGTTTTTTTTATTAATGAATTATATTATGCTGAATGAATTATGTTTTTTTATATGTAGGACAATTTTAAGCATTAAGGATTAAATGTATGAAATATAATTTTGAAAATTAATTTAATTTACTTAAAACCAGGATCTAGAAAATGGTGATGTTGGTGAAGGTGAAAGTATCGGAGCTATGGGTCAGACCAGAAGATCTACTCATGAAAAAGCAGTACTTGCACGGGTTTGGGGAAACTTCGATACAAAGTTTGTTCAAAATAATTACATTTATTTGTTTTTAATGATTGTTTATTTAATTAATTTTAATTTGTATTTTATTAATTACGCCTGAAACAAATACAGTTATATGAAACCATTTTTAACACATTCACGACCAACATTACTTGAGACATTGCCAAATTGCTGTCATCCTATTGCAAAATTGTTAACAACAACTGAACAATTAACACAGGTAAGTGGTTGGGGTTAAATATTTGTTGGTAACAATAATTAAGGGGGTATTTTATTCCTTTTTTTTTTTTGTTTTGTTAATGTGAATTGTATTTTTTTATAATTGTATTAAAAAATGTAATCACAAAATAACTAACATTAACTCTTATATGTGTATATCAATATGTTGTTCATGTCATTAATTTCTTTTTATTATACTTTCATTTCTTATTCATTCAAACATCAAACATAAATTCAAAAAAATCATCCATAATTGAAAAACAATCATCAGGATGGAACAATTAGACGAACAGATTCCGATTCAGATCTTTGTATAAATGACGTTGATGAGTATAGAGTTGCAGATGATCAACATATACGTAGAAGTTCCATAGGTCGTGTAAGTATTCGATTAGTTTCCGATGAACGTAATTCATTTTTAGCAAGTTATAAAAATCGTGATTAAATTAATTTTGTTATTCCGTTTATAGTGAAAGGATTATTTTATTTATTTTTTTTTTTTTATTTTAATTTTATTTTCACATTTATAATTTTATTAATTATTTGTTATGACTAGAGAGCGGTGTGTTTAAGTGTTGTGTTAAGAAGAAAGTTTATTGAAAACTGTTCTAACTTTTAAATTCTAGAAAATATTTTCTAAATGAATTCATTTTATCTGAGGCTGTTTTATTATTATTTTTAAATTTATAATTATAATTAAATTATTTAATTATTAATAATTCTTCTAAACTATTTTTCATTGATTGTTAATTAAGATGTTAATTATTTTGTTTCTTTTTTTTTTTCTTTTTATATATTCTCTACTATTATCAATGCAGGTTTATGCCTTATTTTTATGAAAACAATTTAAAAAGGAATTCATTAAATTTTCTTGTAGACTTATTGGCTTTTCCTTAAAAAAAAAAAAGAAAAAAAAAGCAAAAACGATATTACCTTTTTCTATTGAGCAATTATGTAATTGAATGAAACAATTTTATACTTTTGTTTATTTGCTAATTATTTCTATTGATGATAGCAATTTTTTTAGTTGATCCTATTGATGATTCTCATATTTATGTTTACTTTTAACATTTGATTTATTATTATTATTTGGGCTTGTATTTGTTTGCTTAATTTGCTACTTTAATTTAATGCTATTTTAATTATTACAGGTTATTTTACATAATATATTGTCGATTCTTATTTTACCTGTGTACCGTGCAACTGAAAATAAATTCATATTATGTATCTATACGGCGTATTCAAATTTTGATGAACAACAACTGCCCCTCCTCTTGTTCATTCCCTTCTTCGTATTAATTATCCAAGATTGACTTTTCTGTTTGATACATTTGCTGCAACATGCTGTCAGTTGTTGCTGCAGTTTCTCGTCAACCACACATGATCGTTTCTTTTTTTTAATAATTAAAAAACAAATAGTCAATAATTAAGTTATAATGCATTCAAACAACAACATTCATTTTGCGTGTCACCTTCCTGCCAATTACTTTTGAGGCCGTTTTTCGATGACATTAAACTGCCGGAGACTATTTGATGCAATCGCACTTTAGAACCATCTCCAACTACCAATACCTTTATAAATATGTTTAGTATTGGAATATTAAGTGTATATTTGCTGGTATGTTATAGCTCACCCATAATACTTTAGTAGTAAGTAGTACTTTTATTGACGTCGCGTCAATATGTGCATTCCAGTTTAGTGTAGAATAGAATGTTATTACTTCCTAATATTCTGATAGTATAGTCTCTAGTTTATTCCATCGTATAGAATATTTGTATGTTGAATTTGACAGGTAAAGGAAATCGTACATATAACTAATGTTTACAGAATCGACGAAAACCCCTCCCTCCCTGCGTCAACATCCCTTGGCTATTGTAATCTAAAATACATTTACAGCCTGTATTTGTATAATTTGTTTTTAGTCCTTTTTTTTAGATTCATGTGAATAATTTTTTCGATATAAAAAATAAGTTCTAATACTTTTTTAGTTATTGTCGAAACTTATAGTTCCATCGGTTCACTTATTTCATATTGTCAGTTATAAGAACATAATATTTCAGCTTCTCTGCCAACTGTTGATATAAATGAAATTTGAATACTTAAATCTGTTAATTCTTTTGATTACACGGCATGTAAAATGTGTAAACTTTAAGAAGAATGGAATTGAATCAATTAACATATTCTATTTAATTTATTCTTTGAATTTCTAAACTAGTAATTGTTTAAAAATGAATTATGTATTTGAAGTATTATACGTGGATACATTTTTTTTTTAAAATGCCTATATTAACAGATAATATTCTGAGTAATCTTCGTTAAAACTTCCATAGTTTTTTTTTTATAAATTCGTATATCTTGGACAAACTTAGACATTTTTTCTCAGTTTATAGTCATTATGCTTCTCGACGGTCTTGTGTGACAATCGAAGTATAAAACTAAAGTTCTGACGAATGTTTGCAACATTAATTTCTTTTTTTTTTTTTTTTTGTTATTATTATATGCCCACATTATATCAGTTAACAAAATCTTATTATATAGTTTTAGATATGATCTTCTGATCCATAAGAATATTCTTTTATCAGAATTAACTGTACATAAACAATGAAATATCTAATTGTATCACATTCATCAAAATAATGTAAATACACAAAGTATACACTTTTCTATATACAAATTGTAATTTCTTTTATATAATGAAATAATAAATTATTTTAATGTTGCATGCTAACCATTTTATTCAATATGGAAAGTCATACAAAATCCATATTAAAATGACCTTCTTCTATAATATGACAATAACATAATTAATATATTTGGCCTATACAATTAACAGGTACATCAAAATTAAATTAAAAATTTAATAAATTATTATATTATCATGTTAATATTAACAAAATTCCATGCACATTTCATTAGATCTTTTAGTTCCATTCAAGTTTTTAGTTTATCAATCACAGAAACAAATCATATAATTAAACAATTTCTCTATAATATTCATATTATTATAATATGTATTAATTTATGCTTTTTACACATCTCATATGTTCCTAATTAATTATGTAGATTTGTTTTATTATATTCTATGTACGCTAATGTATTACATTTAGTTCTAGTTCTATTTTTATTATTCATTTTAATGTAGCTTTAGTATTTTCGGTAATCATATGTATCTGCAAAATTCCGATTCATATATGGCTACTATACTTTGTCAGTAACTCTGATCCGATGTCATACAATTATCTTAAGTATTGTATAATTTTTAAATAGAACTTCAGAATTAATTAAAATAAATATAATGCTTCTCTATATCAAACAGTGTGTACCTATTTTAATATTTGATCACTATGTCTCTCGTAAATATACTTGTGTATTCACAATATCTATCATTATTACTAGCGCAAACCAATAAAAAAAAAAGATAGTCTATAAGAAATCACAACTTTGGCTCGATTTCTTTTAAATGGATATTTCCGAAATTTAAACAAACATGCTTCAGGTGCATCTAAATAGAGCTAGCACAAAACTTATTGAGGTCTTTTTTTATTGCACATATACGTTGAATTTTTTACTTTAATATCAAAAATACTGATGTCAGACTAATCATAGCTTAATATTTTCTGTTTACATTGATGATGTTTTCCAGCACAAAATCAAGAGATTCAAGATTTGAGTATGTTTGACGTATATCTGGTTTTTTTTTTCCTTTTTCACAACAAATCTCAATCTTTAAACGGTTGTCTAGATGATTCAAACTTTTATTCAAATAAAAATACCTTCAATAAAAATACGTTTATTATTCAATATAGGCAATGTTTTATTAAACTGGTCGCGATTACTTAGGTCACCTCTATTCACCATCATAAACAGCAGAATGTATTATTGACGAAAAGATCGAAATATTTCAAAAGCAACGATTGTGATATCTTCAAAAGAATTTTTTTTTTTTCAACATAATCTTCTTTTAGCTGAATAAACTTTTTGCATTGATATTTCAATCTTTCAATCTTTCTGAAATACTAGTATTAATTGAGGTCTGCAAAATATACGTTTGTTTGTGTCGATGACATTAATATAAAGCCCATCCTATAGGTTGTCGCGCTGTGTGTTAAATCTGAAAAATACGATGGATGATAAAGCAGTTCATAATGTAATACTTGTAATCTGGTTATGACAATTGACGATGTGTGAACTGGTAGCATTTTCCTGATTAAAAAGCATTTTGTATCTGCTAATAAATGCTGTCGTTTTTTTTTTTGTTCAATTTCTTCTTTCAAATGGTCTACTACAATACTTGCGAATAATATGCACCGGTTATTGTTCTTCTCAGTCGATTAAACAATCTTTGCCTTCTTTCATGATGTATAGTAATGAATTCTTTCGACGTGTAAAGTGATCCTGACATCGTTGAGAAGTGTTCATACGAATGCATTTCAAACATTTTTTTATCTATGAGGGACACCTTATACAATTCGGGATCTCAATGAAAACTATATCTGACATATTTTATAGAGTCTGACGCTTGCTAATCGACTTACTTGTTTATAATTAGCGAAAATGAATCTTGAATTGTTAATGGAATGTCCTAATTTGGTTTCTTCGGGATTTAACATCAGTTTTTAAAGTTTTATTATCATAAATAAAACTTGATGCGTACGATTTCATTTACTGTGTTTTAGTTCTAAATTGTTGGTGTTACTCATGTTACAAATTATTTATGATTTTAATATTTAAGTTCTTTTTGTATTTTTGTGCTTATTTTTTTTTAATTTTATTTTTTAAATTTTATTTTATATTTGCTTTTATATTTTCAGGCAAAAGTGCACCAGTAATTTAAATAAAATGTCTTTGAAATCTCAACCAGCATTATAATGTATATTTTTTGTTACTTTATTTTTATTATTTAAGTAGTTTTTATGTTTATATAGTTATTTATTGGCTTTGTTTTTGTTAACTATTTATAATTAGTTATTGAAAGTTTATTGTTTCTTTCTGTTAAACTTTGTTGTATACACAATTTCAAATTTCAGCAGTTGTAGTAAAATCAATCGTCTCAATGTTAAAAGAAAAAAAAAACATTCAGAAAGTCTTTATATATTTACTTTATATTGGCAATTATACTACTAACAGTAACTAATTCAACAAAGTAATAAACTCAAATCCTTAATAAATTAAATATGTGACTATATATTAAGCATAACAAGGTATTCAATAAATGTTTCGATATTCCTCTGCAACATACCAAAAATACTACTAATTTTCTGACTAATTGTTCAAAGTAAATTAAAATTCTGCAACCTTTTCGATAAATAATACAAATATTTTAGAAAAATAAGATAATTATTGCGAATATTATATGGTCCTTTAACTGGGTAATTTGTAAATTAGTTCTACAAAACAAACCTTGGACTACTACTAAATCATACACAATTTTGACAATTATTAAAGTTTTTAAATCTCAAGCACTAGTATGGAAATGATTATAAATTCGAGGAACTAATCGAGCAGATTCTTCTTCATCTATCCTTGAGAATGTTGATAATTATTTATTATTTATGACTCAGAGTGTTATAGTATCGAAGTCCTATTCATCATTTATTTGAATTATATTATTATTTATTTAATGTCTACTATACACATTTTAAAATTAAAACTATTTCTTGAAAGTTACTTTTTTCGACAAAGAATTCATTTCACCTATTTAGATTATAGTTTGTTATGATGGGTTAGATGATGAGGCGACACGAAAATTCGGAAACTAAAATATTAACTCTTTATTCGTACAATCTGGCAGCCTTTACCATATCCAGCCTAGAACATTAATTTGTGCACATAATAAAACATGATCATTTTAATGTAAACAATTTTATATAAACATACTTGACTGTGACTGATCCTGTATTGAAGTTACGAATATTATATACGTTAGACGTTTTTTTTTTTTTTGTTTTATTCGCAATTTTTGGAAGGTAACAAATAACATTTGTGTCACCACAAATTTAAATTTTGAACATTAGATGCGTCAAGCGTATACTTAAAATTGTCAAACGAGTATTTGTGGAATCTGGTAAATCCCGTAGGAAATGAACACGATTGTTAATCGAATTTAATTTGATCGGTCATACACTTGATATTCCAAAATATCCACTTGATTGGAATTCTTAGGGTGCACTTTACTGAATTTTCTGCGATTGTCCAAAAACAATCATTAAAGTAGTAGTGGTGTGAGGAAAGGATCGACGTGAATGTGCTGAGACGCTGATCCTGAACAATGGCAATTGTATACTCCCGCGTGGTGGTAAAGGTCAAAATGATGCTAATTATTTGAGTTTTTTTTATTAATATATTCGAAATTTAGTCTATTTTTATTTTTTCGTAATTATAAATAATTTTATTTTTATTCTGTGATTTTGTTGCTATATAATTTTAATTATTTTATCATTTATAAAATAAGTTTATTAAATATATAAATAGATATTAATTAATTATAGTTAAATAATTGGAAATTCAATCAATTAATATTTTTAATGGTTCTGTATTTAATTTAACAATCCTATTTAAGGATTGTAATATTTTATTTTATGGGAAAAATTGGGGGTTATTCAAATGCTTGGATTATTATTTTTGTATGTGATTGTAATAATAACATAATATGAGAAGTTTGAGCAATAATGGAACATTACATGAATATTTATTGTAATGCATACACTTGCAATTCTTGTATCTGATTTTCTTCTACCTGAATATCGGTGATCAATAAGATCGGCGTGTTGTTAAATTAGAATTTGTTTACTCTAATTCATTTATTGATGGTTCACATGTAATAAAAACTAATTTCGGTAATGGAATCTGATATGTTTGATTATGTTATTATACTTCACTTTAATAACATCTTCTTCTTATTTTTCTTCATTGTCTTTTATTCTTTATTCGGGTTGATCCTCATGCTTCTCTATCAATTTTTTTTAAAAGTTTCGGCACTCTGTACATGTAATCAGTTTTATTTTGAATAATCGATATCCAAGTAAATTCTTAGTAGTTATGTTTTCTCGCATAATTGTCTATATTTGAAGTCAATTTCCGTAAGCATTTTCACATAATCATCTCGATATAAACATATATTTTACTATTTGTCGGATAATTGATCACAAAAATTTACAATTATTAGTAATTGACGGTGAATGATCGCGTTCAAAATGATCGTATTTTGCCACAAGAATTTCTCAATATTATGTCAGTTATAAATGCAATCGGAAAATATTATTGTAATTAATTTTGTTCTATTTGAAAACATTCTGTTCACAGTTTAAATTCAGAGCAACCACTTTAATTTAATGTAATCGTGTTCAAACAAGAGTGTATAAGACTAATCGAATACACGTTTTGTAAGGCAAAGGGTGGATAATATGTCTGCTATTAAAACAAACATTATTTTTTTTAGCAAATTATGAATATAATGAATGCAATTATTTATGCATTTATGTAATATATTCTGCAGAATGTTGTTTTAAAGGAACACTTATTAAATACAGAATCATAATGTAATTTTTTTAAAGTATTATTATGATTTTAAAACATAATTACATATACGAATATACATAATTAACACAAACATCCATTCAAGAAACATTCAAGTGCCACATTGAACCATAATTATTAATGTTGTTTTTTTTTTCATTTTAATTATTAAATTGCATCAAATGGAATCATTTAATATTTGTTTTCCTTTTTTTCTTCTGTTTTTTTTAAAAAAAAAATTTAATTTCTGCCCTCGTAGCTGGAAATCGCGGAATCAGTTCAGAATCCAGTTTCAACGAGAATACGTCTTTCATGTATTTATGGCAAAAACCTATAAATTACTATTAATTATTAATTATATAATCCAATAAATATTTAAGGTATATATCAACATTTATACAAGCATATATAAACAAAACATACATCTTTTTATTATAAATTATCATAATATAATCCTTTTTTTTTTGTTGTTTTTATATTTTAAATGTAATTTTTGTTATTTTAAAAAAAAATTATTTAAGTAAAATTTAATTTTACGGCTGTGAGTACAAGAAAAACAAAAAAAAAAAAAATATTTAAAAA